>OX451397.1:11910839-12185521 GCA_949629135.1 Eremobia ochroleuca | reverse complement strand
TTTACCCCATTAAGTGCAACATGCAACAGTCGTGTATTCGATTCCATTGATAAAGTGATTCCAATTGCACTTCGACTGCCCGCTCGAACCGTGATCGCCAGCAAAATGAAAAAGTGATATACGAGGTTTAGAGGTCTGTAATAAAATGTTGTTTATGTGGGACAATAGAAGGCGCTAGTATTGTTCCCACGGGCACCGGAGGCTGACGTCACCCGCAAATGGTTCCGGAGTCCGGACTGACTGCGCTGCACTTCTGTTAAATTAAAAATATCACCAGACTTAAATTTTATATCATATCGTATTCCGTTTCATCGTTAGTTGTTTTAAATAAGATTATGAAATTAATAACTATGAGGTTATATTTAGCAACGCTTTTTTAAATAGAACTGTAAGTTTCTTACTTTTAAGACTTTCATGATTTGTTCAATGTTATCTTTGGATAAATGGATGGCAATTTGGATGAAATTATCCGGAAAAGAACCGGAGTAACCGACATAGCTTGCAGAGTAAGCAAACTGAAGTGGCAGTGGGCTGGCCATGTCTGTCGAAGGGCCGATGGCCGGTGGAGCAGACGAGTCCTGGTGTGGAGACCGCGTATCGGCAAGCGTAGTATGGGACGCCCCCAGCTAGATGGACGGACGACCTAAAGAAGGTGGCTGGGGTAGAATGGATGTGGAAGGCGGAGGACAGGGTGTTGTGGCGCAGTCTGGGAGAGGCCTATGTCCAGCAGTGGACTGCGATAGGCTGATTTGATTGATTGATGATGACCTTTGGACGCTGACTGTGCATTCGGCCCGGCACACGCGTGGCCCAGTAAACATAATGATTTCGTTGCATCTTACACGCAGAGGACACAAAGACTTTGTATAATTGTGTGCGTTAAGAAAGAGTAGTATATACAATAGGTTTGAATTTTATATTCTTGTCTGATTACCCCTTACTGTGGCCAAGACACCTTTAGTCATCTCTGATCAGTCTCATGAGTCTGCGGGACTGGCAGTGAGTGTACCCTTCCCGAATCTGGAAATCCTTTCTACTATCCATCTGTAACCTTAGGTCGCATGGTGCAGACATCCTGAACTTATTTATATATTTATTTATCACATACTAGGTACATGGTAGGGGTTGTAGGGCTTATGCTGTTAGGCTTGCAGGTCTTAGTAGGTTCCTTTAACCTATCATTTATTTTCATGTACCGTCACATCCCTAACGGTATTGCGGGCTTTTTTTTTTGGGGGCGAAATTATCAAATAACTTCTCCCGTTCTGGGCGGAACGGGAGGGTGTGTCAGACTTTTACTGACTAAAACCCACCCGTGTTCCTTCAGTTGCCTGTGCCAAGGGCCACGGTAACTCTTTCGAACAACCCGCGACCCTGGCAAGCATCGGCCCCAGTGGACCCCGTCACTGCTGACATCTCTTTGAGGCGCGCGTGGAACACAACGCGCCGTCGACCCGAGCCTGGTCCTTACCAGACGGCGAACTGCCCATTGCTCGCCGTCTGCAAGCCCGCGCCTACGGTGGCCGGGAGTCAGCTCTTGACTCCCGACGCCCAGGGCGTCTCCTGCGGCGATTAGGGGCGTGAGGGCGCAAAGATTGCTTCTCCCTCACGCGTTCCGCTTCCTCCTTCGCAAGCATTACTGCTTCGCAGAAGGAGGTACGGTATTGCGGCCTTACGTGACGTTTGCTAAGGGTGGATGTAACTGATTCATAATCAGCCTATAATTTTCCCACTGCTGGGATACCAGTCTCCTCTCTGTGAGAGAGAGTGGGCCATAATCCAACACGCGGGCCCAGTGCGGGTTGGTGGATGTCACATATTTTCAATTTTCTGGCTCATGCCAGCTTCCTCACGATGATTTCCTTCACCGTTTTGAGAGCAGTAGTAATGAAATAATTTACGCAAAGTGCCTGCTTGGGTTCGAACCTACGACCTATAAACTCGTAAGTCATGGCCGTTACCTCTGGCCCACAACTGCCCTAAAACCGTGTTCGTAATCACGAAATTAAATTTGGCTACATAGTTTTATCTACCCAGTAAGTATGTATTCAGTAAAGTAAGGACGTAAAAATATCGCGGTGAATACGATCTAAACAGAATGTACTATCTCCAGAATGATATCGGAAAAACAAAAGAAACATTCCAATAAACCTCCTATAGACAGTAACGTTATGGTGTTAACATGGAATGACGTCATTTCGACGCCCGTTACCCATTCTATGACTATCCCCTAATTACAACAGACAAACAAACAAACAAAACCTTAGCAATAACATCGTTGTGTGTTGCAGAAACCGTTTTCAGATAAGCGTCGGGAAGCACGTAAAATGACTATATTCCAAAGGGTAAAGGGTCTTCAGTGACCTACTGAAGGTCACTGAAGACCTTTACCCGTTGGTATTTTACTAACTGCTCACTTACGTACACTTGTTTCGAATACATTGTACTTGTATTACTTGAGTAACTTCCAAATGAAAGCATTTACGGGTAAATTGTTTGAATTTTCATGAGTCAAGACAATTTTAGATTACACTGCGTCATTGGCCTAGTGAGGTAACATGAGGTCCTGGGTTCGATTCGGTCGGGAAAAGTATTATTGGGTCCTTCATTAGGGATTTCTCAGTACCGGCCTGGAGTCTGGATTTTTGGCCAGTTGATCTCGTCAATAGGCTCGCTCCTATTAAAGAGGACTTAACTGGGGAAACATGGACTATGGTTCACTTCTGCCTAACCCCTCGGGGGAAACAGGCTTGGACTTTTGTAAAAAAAAATTAAAACTTCAAACAATTTTGTACTTAAAAGACAATACAGTATTATTATGGATCCTAGTCAAGTCTGATTATGACATTTTTGGCGAGAGTGCGCGCTGCCATTGCTTTCATAAAGCGAGAATCTGAGTAAAGACAGTATTTATACGGTAACGCTATCTAACAGTATTGTGACTCGGTTCTGTTCTTGAATATAAAATAATTACCTACAGCCGCGCGGTACGTAAACACGCGATAGGGCTTCCCTCCTACAGTTTTTTAATTTCATCAACCTACTTGAGTTTCTTTCCAGTTTTGTGACTGTAATTATTATATTTTTTTATTAAAAAAAAAAATTAAATCCGATGTGAATGAAACTGGAAGTGTTCAATCAAAATAAATGTTGTGTTTATGTATATCTCAGGTGTACTGTGTCTCTTATAGTCTGTGCTAAATAAATATATTTTCTTCTTTCTTAAATAATAGATTTAATTAGAAAAAAAAAACCACCCTTATAAATTTGAGACTGAAAAATATTTGCGCCTCGACTGAGACATACGAAAAGCTTTCAATTTAAAATTGAATAGTAAAAAAAAAATCCGCATTCGGATGAAAAGGGTGTGTTATTGACGAATTCATGCTACCAAAAACAGCAAAATTTAGTCTATAATTGCTCTTTGCCGTATTAAGTAAGAACTTGTACTTATTTCAATGAATATTTTTTTATATTTTGTCACAAATCGCACGCTTACTGCTTACAAAACCATCACACCGTCCATTCGTCACCGCCGCGCATTCGCGACTGTTTGGTTACCGAGTGTATACCGAACTCGAGGCGCGTCGTATGACTCGTGTTCAAACCGTTTGTATAAAGATAGAATACGGTAGATAACATCACAGTAGTATTGGGTACGTATTGGCTACCAGGTAACACGTGTCAGACTTCTGGCAACCTGTAACGACTATCAAAGATCCACGAATGACAGCCGGGACCAACGGCTTAACGTGCTTTCCGAGGCACGGAGGGATCTTGGTGTGTAAAGATGGTCACTCATCCATAGACCAACCGCGGCATGCGTAGCTTAACCTAATCGATGGACCCGTGCGGTTGTTATTACTTAGCCACAAGCATCTCACAAAATTCGGTACATAATAAACTAAACTCATTTAATATCCGCAAACCCAATATTTCAAAAGAGAATTACGACGAAATTTAGTACCGCTCATCCTGGTTACACTGGAATTCGACCCCAGGCTAGTTGGGAAAAAGGGGGATAAACAAGTTACCTAATTACGTAACATGGTCTCATATAGTTATTTTTGTAAGATAAAATTTATATTGAAACCCTCCGTAGGTATTATACTCGTGTTATAGGCTCTTGAACTGAGATGTATGTGGACTATAACAATCAGCTAGAATCGATTATGAATCCCAATACACAATACACAATTAATTACTAATATATATTATTTGATATAATTATATACAACTAGCTGCGTCCCCCGGTTTCACCCGCATAAGTCTCGATCCCGTAGGAATATCGGAATAAAAAGTATTCTATGTGTTAATCCTGGTAACTATCTGTGTGCCAAATTTTATCAAAATTGGTCCAGCCGTTTGAGCGTGAAGAAGTAACAAACATACACACACACACACACACACAAACTCACAAACTTTCGCCTTTATAATATTAGTGAGATTAATTACTTCAATAACTATGTTTAAGCCAGTGAAGTAAAACCGGCGAAGTGTAGGCTTTAAGAAAAATCAACTCTATAGCCAAAGCTTTACGTTTGGTAGTTGGATAAGAAAACTTCAAAATAAAGTCCTGTTTTATGTAATTCGGTAATTTATTCATTAATTATTGTTAAACTATTCACTATTGATATCGATGACCTTAGTATCAGCTTGCCCTTTGGCAAATGCACCCACTAGAGTTTAGATTTAGAGAGAAAACTCTTATAACAAAGTAAATATGATATTATGTGCAAAACGCGTATTTACAATTTTAAAATCGTTCGTATTTACGTTACATTTACTATCGCGTTTCTGCTAGGCCCAAACATCCTATTTTAGAACGCATTAAAACGGTCGTCGACGTGCTGTCGCAATAACGCGGCAGTTCGCCAGAATGAACGACATTGCTCAAACCTAGAAGCACGAAACGAACGAAACCCTTAGGCCCTTTGTACACACACTTTTTTCTTGCCGTGAAAAATTAAGGTTTATTCGTCATGTGTAGGTACGGTCGTCAGTGTTGTATGGATCACTATTGCAGTTTGTTGACGACACGGCGGCACTGCGACACGGCGCGCCGCCACCGTATACCTACCATGGAACCGTGTCATATACAAATTCACAGGATTTTTCTACGGCGCAGTTAACAAGCCGTACCGCAGAGAAAACGTGTCCGTCAACAAACTTCCATAGTGATCCATACAAGACTAACAACCGTGCCTACACACGGCGGCGTATAAGCCGCGCTGTAGAGACAACGTGTCCGTCTACAAGCTCCCATATATACAACACTGACGACCGTGCCTATACATGGCGTATAGGCACGGTCTGTAGAAAAATCGTGTCTCTCAAGAAGTTTCGGCGTATAAACTGCGCAGTAGAAAAATCGTGTCTGTCAACAAGCTCCCATAGTGATCCATACAACACTGGCAACCGTGTCTACACCCTAAACCTAGTAATAATAATATATTAAATAAAAAAATAAATTTATTTGCGAAAAACACGGTATACAACGTGTAACGTTAAATGCGCATAACCTGAAAACAGTTTGATCAGAATAACGAGCAGAATTAATTGAACCACTTTTTAATAAAGGTCACTTTTTTCAAAAAATCTTCATTAAAAACGTTGCCGTGTCTACTTATTCATAGCAAGTCAAGCAAGCCAATGTCAGCACGGCGCAGCGGCCCGGTGACGACTCCTCCCTCGGTAAAGCGTCGTCGCAGATGCAAGAAACGATCAGAATGGCCAGTAAAACTAAAACAGCACATAAAACCTTTACAATTTTTTTAATGACCTATTTTCAATCTGAAATAGGTCAATTGAATTAAAAATCACTTGTGGTGTCTGAGGTTTTGCGCATTTAACGTTACACATTGTATAGAGTTGTCAAATAAGTATAAGGTCCAACATGTTTTACTTAGAATTAAAGCAGCAAACTTATAGGTACCTAAACGTTATGACTAGACAAACAAAACAGAAATGAAAACTACAATATAAATTATTTTGAGTCAACCAATTATACAGTTTGACCTTAAACAGCCTACAGTTTAATGTTTTTAAGGTATTTGGCAATTTATTAAATATACACACACACATAGCTAGACAGCTCATATTGTATTTTGCTAGCCTACTGATTTCTTCTAGTACCAGTCTGTGTTGGTACTGGTCACGCCGACTACGTGAGCTTACTTCTTCTACTGTTTTAAACAGCTCTATAAGTTTTCGTACAAACATAGACACTTCATACAAATATAATGAAGTCAACGGTAGCAGACCAAGCTTTTTAAAAATAGGTTCACATGATTCATCCGATGGGATCCCGTATTTAGCTCGGATGTATTTTTTTAGGTAACAAACGCTCTACTTTGGTCGGTACTATTTCTACAAAAAATTTGTCCATACCGTAATGAGGACTAACATACATCTCGTAAGAAATCACCGCCGTTTTTTTATATACACACTAAACCGTAGTTTTTCACAGCAAGAAAATCGTGTTTACAAAGGGCCTTAGACGAAAGACGGATAACGTAAGAAAACTCTTGAATGTTCACGGCCGAAAGAATGAAATGGAATTTTTCAATTTTGTTAATTAATTTAGCTTGTTTGCCAAACCCGATCGAATATTTTTCGTCCGTAATCTTGATTCTTTTTATTTTGTTTTTTTTTATATAAGCTGGATTAAGGACTTTTTTTTTGTTTTTGTTATGTAATCTTATTAAGGCTGATTGGTGGAACAAATTTCTTTATTATTTTGCTAGTTATATTTCATTGCCATCAGTTTAATCAGGGCCATCGCCTCGCAATAGTGAGGTCATAAGGTTGGAACTAGTGTGGAGAACCCATTTTATCCACAAGCGTGTTGTACTTGTAGCTTCATTCTAATGATTGAAATCACAGTCTACTGAACTAACTAAACTTCTGAAGTTCGCTAGCGCATAATATCATTTTCTTTTAAATGTCTGTTTGTCATGTCAAAATAACAGCTTTTCAGCAAAATAAATGCATATGAAAGTATACACAGTATACCTACCCATAACTTTTTTTTTGTCTGTCTGTCTGCTTGCTCTGGTTTATCTCCGAAACGGCTGGACCAATTTTGACGGGATTCACTGGTAGTTAGCTGATGCTTTAACGAGTAACTTAGGCTACTAATATTTTAGAAAAAGAAGAATTAGGATTCCGCGCAAAAAATTAAAACCTGCCGACCTCCACGCGGGCAAATAATTTACCTATTAACTGCCAAGATTTTTATCGTCCTGATAAAAGCCGATTCGTTAACTAATTAGATACCCACCTAATTAATTATCTCAAAGACCAAGATTGATATCAATTTATCGCCATCAGTTACGCAATAAAACTGCTAAGTATGGTTCAAACGTTTTTTATACGAAAATATTGTGGCATTGACAAAAGGTTCTTTATTATAAGGAATAGATGTGACTGCTGCCGGCAAAAGGAACAAAGCGACGAAGCCTTTGTAGTTGGAGGAACAGGCCTTTATTAAAAGCCCTCTCTGCACCTTATATACTTAACGTTTCAAAATTGACGGAACTTATTCAGGGTGTGTGTATCTTTCAGGTGACAACACACAGTAAATTTCGTCTCAAGCTCCTAGTATTTAAGCTTTTATCGTTAACGATGTGAACACAGCTGTGTTTAGTCGTTTTTATGAGGTATAAGTGGCATAGGTATTAAAATTGTGAGTATTTCTGGTAATTAAGTAAAACTAATGAATCTTATAACCACAGGAACACTTATATATGTCGTCGCAAGCAATATCAAGACGACAAAATAATCAAAATACTACTACCCGTTGATTTGATAATATTAGTCAAACCATAACTTAATTCTCATTGGTTGATCGCTTAGTACAGTGAATGCCGTAAGGTGGCGCTATAACTTCGCGCCATTTTCTACACGTGGACAGAGTCGATTGAAAAGCGGGCGGCATTCGATTTGCGGAGCGGACGCCTGATAGTTCAGAGCATACGATCGAAACTGTCATACACAACTTACAACAAATACAAACCTTTATACTACACCTGCTTGGAAAGTACCTTGATACTTTATCAAATTTACGGTAGAAAGTACGTTATTGCATATCGAACAAATATGCGGGGAGAAAACGCATCTGAGCGGGAGAGACAAGTGTATGAAAATCCATTTCTTACGTGGGTTTTCTTTTTTAATTTTGGGTAAGACTATGCGCCGGTAACCTAAATATCAAAAGCCAAAAAGTTTTTACAGTGAGTTTTTATCTCCAAGTTCGCAAAATGACACCCGCCACTAGCTGTGTGTTGGATGGTGTCGGGCTGGCAGTGCGACCCTGCGGCGGCAGGTTAAACAATTTGAAAAAAGAACATGTGAAAATTGCAGACGCCATTGGCGCCATTTCAAATTTGTGTGTTGTTTGAGGATTCAGTTTTCGTAGAAAGTAAAATAAAGATTTCGTTTTTTATTTTCCTCGTAGGTGTAGTTTAAAGCACTATGTATCACTCGAGAGAAAGTGCGATTCCCGATCTCGGGTGTTTTAAAGCCCTCGCCTACGACTCGGGCTTCAAACGACACCCTCGACGGTAATCGGTCACTTTCTCCCTCGGTGAACAATAATAATAATATTCCACAACTTTCACACAACGCCATCTAGTCCCAAACTAAGCAGAGCTTGTGCTATGAGTACTAGACAACTGATAAACATACATATATATTTCTAAATACATACATATTATAGATAAATTACACCCAGACAAAGAACAAATGATCGTGCTCATCACACAAATATTTGTCCTAGGTGGGAATCGAACCCACGACCTTGGGCATAGCAATCAGGGCCACTGACCACTAGACCAACAGGCCTGTCAACAATGTACTATTGTTTCTCACTACTCATAACCTGATTGTAAATTACCGAATAAACGTGACTGTGATTTGTGCTTTCAAACTTGGCCCTATTATCGCTACGCCCACGCTCGCGCCGTCATATATACATATATTTTTTTTATGAATGTGTAGAAAACTAATAATAGGAAAACTAGGTCATCATTCTCCTGGATGTATCCCAATTTTTGTGTGGTCGGCGCCACATTTATTTTTCTTCTATACTTCTCTATTAACACAGAATACATAATAGTACTACGTACTATTAGTCTTCATCTCAGTAGTCACCCTTTCGTAACCATATCATTATACACACAGTCCATCCATCGTTTCTTTGGTCCTACTCATAGAGTCATCGACATTGATACTCCAAAGTTTCCTCTCGACATTTTCATAGACAATAAGAATATTAGATAGCAACCAAATATTTTTAAATGATAATAGCAGCCTATTATCTAAAATGAAATGAAATTGTTTATTCTGTAAATAGGACATTGGAATCACTTTTACAAGTCATATTATAACATAATAACCAAGATGAGGTTGGCGTTTCCTATCTGACTACTCTGAGAAGAAAGACCGAAACAAACTCAGAGGTCAGTCTCTCATAAGACACTAGCATCCGCCCGCAACTTCGTTTGCGTAGAATTCGGAATTCCCGCCGTTTAAATCCTATTACCCATTTTCCCGTAGGAATAAAGCATGTTGCCGCGGTAAAAAGTAGCCTATGTGCATCAGGGATAATGTCGGTTTCTAATGGTAAAACAATTTTTAAAATCGGTCCAGTAGTTTCGGAGCCTATTCAATACAAACAAACAACCAAATCTTTCCTCTTTATAATATTAGTGTAGACGAGCATTGATCTTGATTTAGCATTTCAAGCTTTTTCTTATATTGACTATAATATATTGTCTAGGTTTCGTCACGATGTTTTTACTTCACCTACGTCAGTAATGTCCAAGATAAACTCCGAAAGCACATACATACATGTGAAGTGAAAAAGTCAAATCGGTACGAACCAATATGACTTTTCCGTGTAAGTACCCGGATTAAATGAAAACCACCTTCTCCTGCATGAGAGGCGAGGCCTTAGGTATTCGACCCGTATGTATGTTTGTGTGTCCACTTTTCTTGGATAGTTTTTGAGTTAGCTTCAATAATACAATTTTTTCCACTTAGTTTATATTGATAATGTTTTAATAAGTTTCTGACACTGATATTTACCAAGCAAGTAGTGTTAAATGAATTTGTGTGGGCTAGGTACAACTTAAAAGTAAAAAATAAAAACATTACAAAAAACCGACTTACAAAATAAAAATTAAAGTTATTTTTCACTTTGTATTATTTTTTTGGAAATCGGTTGTTTTTTTTTTTTGTAAAAAAAGTTTAAAAATATGTGTTTAAAACATTCTGAAATAAATCAAAATTTAGAAAACAATATTAAGTATTCGAAAGCTTAAATTTCTCACGATTTTCTCCAACCTCGAATGAAATTCCTATGGCTCCAATCATTTATCAAAGTTGAGACTTTGATATACCATGGGTACCTGGCGTTTAATAATTCAAGCCGCCAAATAACTTTGTTAAATAAATAATAGGTTTATTTAATCTTCGGAGCGCAACCGTCAATGCCAAACTCTGGTTAATATGCAGCAAAGGGTTTCTGTGAGGGATTAGCCATTCAAGCAAATTTGAGTTGCTTACCCCTGCAATCTGTGCTTCGAAGTCCGTTACCCCACAACAAAATGATGTATACACCTACGTATAGCGATGTTTCACGAGTCTTCCAAAGGAATTTAACTTCTTGAGAACTTGTTCACTACGGATTGGCATTCATAGCGTATTTAGAAGAGATGTTCTGCGTCTGTGTTATCAAAATCATCCTCTTATTTTACTGGGTGTCCGAAAAGTCATGGATTACCTTTTACCTGCTGATGGGCCACATTGGGATCTACCAATAAAAAAAATTACCTACCAATAATTTTTTTTTTTTCACCAGGGCCGATAAAATAAGGTAAAATTTTTTTTTGGTGAAAATTTTATGGTTGAACCTAAAGTTTACATATTTAAAAGATGATATCTGTAACTTTCTTGTATTCAATCAATAGTAGGATGATTCAAGATGAAAATAAAAAACCTGTACTCGCATTTTCATTCGTAGAAATGGCATGGAAAAAACTGATCAAAGGTAGAGATTTTCCAAAATTTCATTAAACATCAAAAAACTCGGAAACCATAAGAATTTTAATATGGTCATTTTTTTTATTGGTAGATTCCAATGTGGCCCATCAGCAGGTAAAAGGTAATCCATGTTTTTTCGGACACTCAGTATACAACAATTTTTGACCCCTTCTATCCAATCAATTACTACTTAGCTATTGCCTGCGTCTTCATGCGTTGAGGTCGAAAACAAACCTACAAAATCTTCTCTATGATATGTGCCAAGTTTTATGGTGAACGGTCAACCGGTTCTGGAGTTTATCAATCGCATATTTATTTATTCCTTTATTTCAGGCAACTAGGGCCCATAGAAAAAAACAACATCTTTGACAGTCGTTACAAGTAGTCAGAAGCCCGAAATTTCGACGTCGCTTGGTAAGACTTTACCAAGCGACGTCAAAATTTCGTCAGTATTTCCCTGTAACTGGGTTTTGTGTCAGATAGGCAGTCGCCCATGTAAAATACTGGGGTACTGCATCCAATTATTATTATTTTTTTTTTTTTATTGGGTCACCAACAGTTGATTACACTAATACAACCAACCACATAATATATTTTTAAAAGTAAAATAACAGTGCATCAATTACTATAAGTAATTGATGGTAAACTTAGTGATCAGATTGGTGCAACTCGAGCATGTCCATTTACAGTATTCATCGGAGGTGGCAGGAATATTCGGTATCATCATCATATACAATCGAAGTGATAATTCAATTTACATCTCATGCACGTAATAAACTGGTCGTTATCTTTTCCGTTCACACTGGTGCAGCATCCCCGTGATGGTGAAGTTGCCATGATGATAAATTCACAAGTTCGAAGAGCAACTATTGTAAGTAATCTGCAGTTTGTTTACTGCGCATTCAAGTGTTATAATAATATTCAATCCAACCCATATGCCGCCGCTGGAGCGTGCAGACGTGTGCTCGCGAGAAGAACGTCGTAAGTTCTCCGCATACGAGTACGGCGTCGCTTACGCGTTATACATAAACACGGGTTCAACAGTAAATTCGTTGTTGAAAATTAATAAATATTGCCCAATATTCATCAATTACACTATGTCTCAACTAAATCACTGCACTATACGATAATAGGAACTTATTGGAACGAAATCATCTCTAAATCCGGTTCAGGTATTCATTTTAAACACACTTAATGAATAATATTGTGACGAGCACTTTTACTTATTGTTAGATGTTTACTGTATGGTAGCTTATGACGATTTTTTTTTAACTCACACTGAAATCCGACCCCAAAAATAGATTGGAAAAGTCTAGGCAGATTGATATACCAACATCCTTTTTACATAAATATGTAGATTACAAAATACAACAAGAAAAAGAAGTAATATATATGTCGGCGCGAGCGTGGGCGTAGCGATAACAGGGCCATCATCATAGTTTCTTGGTAAGGGTTCCATGAGGAAGGTGGGTACTCGAGCAACCCAGTAAAACGTAGTTTGAAGCACAGATCACAGTCACGTTTATTCGGTAATTCACAATCACATTATGAGTAGTAAGAAACAAGGGTTTGTACGGTGAACATGACAGTTCCGATGGTATGCTCTCAACCGTCCGGCGTGCGCTCCGCAAGTCGAATCCGGCCGCTCTCCAATCGGCTCTGTCCACGTGTAGAAAATGGCGCGAAGTTATAGCGCCAACTCACGGCGTTCACTGTACTAACCGATCAACCAATGAGAATTAAGTTCCGGTTTGACCAATATTATGAAATCAACCGGAAGTAGTATTTTGATTATTTTGTCGTCTTGATATCGCTTGCGACGACATATATTTTATTTTATTTCTTATTTTGATTGTTGTTTTTTCGTGATTCTATTTAAGAATGAGACAAAAATAGTTTAGCACTCTACGCGCACGTTTTGTCCTGCCTCTTCGTTGAGAGTCGTTCATTGAAACTCGGATCCCTTATCCGATTTCAATGGCTGTGTTTTTTAATCCCGGCGTCTCCGCACATATACTCACGATCTTGCGACTAGAAATTATTCCTGAACCTCACGTATGTGAGGGTCTGACTGCTGAAGACCAGCTTGCATGAGATATTTTTCAGTATTTTTACCAGGACCTCTGAACACTTTCCAAACGATTATTACACGTAAGTTTTTACTGATCTATGCGAGTTTTTTTACTCTCGGTTGCAAAGGGATAGGGTCTTAGCATTATGCTGAGCGTTGACCGTTTTGCGTGGATGTGCCGCATGTTTTCCCCCAACTTGATATTTTTTAGTGATTGTGTTCATTTTATGCGTCATGTTTACCGCTAATAAACGTATTTTCTTCCTTTTTTTTGTCTTTCAAAATACCAAACAAATTCTAGACGTAGAGACGCTTTGAAATAAAATTTAGGAAAAATATCTGGGACATAGTCGTCTGTTTATAATAACATAATTTATTTAGTTCAGCAATAATTTATCTTTTCTTGAAATCACTTTAACTAGATATCTTTGACACGTCTTGAAATAAAACGGGGTCACGTTTCTTTTAAAAAAATCATAGCGGTTTTTCAGTATTCTATATTCATAGTGAGATTATATTTAGGTACGTACGAGTATCAAAGCTCGAAATGAGAGCAGTGGTGGCCCAGTAGACCCCGACAGGTGCTTCTTAAATTCTCAAAACTGTGAAGGAAAACATCGTAAGGAAACTGGCATATCCTAGCACCAAAAATTCAAAGACATGTGACATCTACCAACCCGTACTGGGCCCGCGTGGTGGATTACGGCCCACCCCCTCTCACAAAAGAGCAGACCTGTGTCCCAGCAAATTATGCAAAGCATCAAAGCTCGAATTAACTAACTGAGGGAAATACACAAAAATAAAGGAAAGTTATTTTTTACGAATCCGCCTTGTAATTTTTCCCGAATTAATCGTTTTTATTATGTAGTAGCAAAAAAAAAAGAGATTTGTAAAATAATCGCGTTCTTGCGCCTTCATTAAATCCTACGTCTGCAATTAAGACAAGGGCACTCTCGAACTGTAAACTGATTATACTTAGAATGAAGCTGTAATACCCGTCATTACCCCCCCCCCCCCCCTTCATTTGCATAAATAAATGTTATTTTGGACGAAGCAAAATGTTTGTTTCTATTACGTTCGCCAGACGAGAGCGACGTTATTCTTGAGATGTTTATGATAAATAAACGAAAACAATAATAAGTCTTCTGCAATGGCGGTGATATCAGTTACAATCAGTAATATGATATCTCGTAAATATTCAAAGATTTCCATGAAGAACTCATACATTATCGTAAATATTTTTCCTAAAAACCATACACATTAAGGAAATACTTTTCATATTTGGGCAAAGTATTTGGGCAAAGGAGCGTTTAAAGCCATATTAGCAAAAGCTGCGTTTATAATATCGTTAGTGGCATAACAAACGGGTGTAATGTGAAAACCGCGGATTTGTTCACATAAGCGGATTGCACGGCGTAGGCAAATGCTCTTGCCTTTGTACTGAGGTCGCTAATTGCGCGTGCCAGGTGTTATTTTTTTTTTATGATTCAACAAGTCCGTATTTTTGGTAACACCAACAAGGATTATTCCTTTTTAATTGCGTATTACGTGCATTCTGCGCCCCGTCTGCTTGTCCAACGATATTTCAACGATGCTACAGTATGTGTGCAAAATGCAAGAATTAAATGTTATAACTACGAGTAAGAATCAATTTTTTAATAGTTTGTTAGTGAACATTTTTATTCACAAAGACACAACAATTAAAATATACAAGCTAACACAAAAATATACATATATAGATTATATACAAGTATATAATAAAAAATAAAGAAAAAAGGCAGGAGCTCCTTGGGGTTAAAAAAATTCGTCCGCATCGCTGTCAAAAGTGCCCAAAAAACTGGCAGCATTACCACGTTGGATGGCAATGCAATGGGCAATGGGCTAAAAATAGGTCAGAATAATAGAATAATAGAAAGAATTGTCACTACTTTAATTAGTAACAAACTTATTGAAGAGATTGGGCAATACTCGTAGATCGGTTCAATAAAAATACACAACAAAAACAAAAAAAAAAAAAAAAACTATGAAAGCGGTTTCTCATAAACCTAAGAATAAAGTGAAGTCTCCTTTGAGCTTTCTATCTTAGATATAATAATACTCCAGATACCTACTTTTCCTTTACGTACGGCCAGATTTTTTGGGAAAAAATCTATGGAAAAACTACAGGATTTTTCCGAGCTGATTTAAGTTCGATATCCACCTGTAAATTCTATTAAAGCAAGTAAATTACATTAAATTAACGCAGTCCTCATTATTGGGTCCAGTCAGTTGGTAATAAAGTCAGGGAAATTATTTGTTAAGTAAAGTGCAACTACCAATTTAAATTGTCCGTATATTCCAATCACTACGGTCATTCTTTGACTTAGTGGAGGATTTACACATTTGCCGCGCGTAGGCTATTAAAATGTTGCCGCCCCTACCGACCACTACAATAATGTTACAGTTTCTAGAAAATATTTATACCCCAACGTAGTTAGGTTTTCACAAGAAACAGTTTTTGGGTATATTTCTGAGCTAATAAAAGATCAATCATGTACGACTACAATACGGCCTTAATACTATGTAGGTACTTACACAATAATGTACATTCGGTAAACGATTAATAATATTTATTGCGCTTTCTTACAGTTTAAAAGCAGTATATTCAATTATGTGGTAACAATCCGGATGATGATGACGATGAAATTAATTAAATTAAATTTTGACATTTTTTTGCACGATTTTCTATTTGCAATATCATCAATCACTGTATGAAATCTTGATCAGAAATTGTAAATGACCAATCGCCCCTATTACATGGTACTTACATTTCGCCAGTTCTGTTTGAGTCCCATGTTTTGTCGGCAGAGGTTCACCTTCAGTACTGTGGGTGAACCTCTGCCTAACCCTTCGGGGAAACAAGGCGTGATGTTATGTGTAAATCACACTAGTATTGTATATATTATAAGTGTGTTTGTATGTTTGTTACTTCTTCACGCTCAAACGGCTGGACCAATTTTGATGAAATTTGGCACACATAATAGTTTGTAACCAGAATTAACACATAGAATATTCCTACGGGAACTTCTTTTTATCCCACTATTCCTACGGGATCGAGACGTATGCGGGTGATACCGCGGGGCGCGACTAGTTTTAAATAAGGGAGAAATGGCTTTTAAGCTCTCCAATCGCGGTGGTTAATTTACGATTCATAAATGTTAGACTCACACTTGGCAATGTTTTTTCTTATACTGTAGGTATTTATCAGTTTTCTTGTCCGTGAACCAGATACGAGTACAATAGCTCAACAATGACCATGAATTATATCTGACTCACGAGACAGGGAAAGTGTTGGCAAAATCAAGTTAATTTATTTAATTATTTTGTTACTTAATTTTTATTCATTTACCTTTTTATATACTTGTACATATTATTATTATTATTTTAAGTCTGTCAGCTTTTCAATTATGTAAATATAAGGCAGTTTATTTTTTTTTTTAATTTGTAAATATTTTATTTAGTACTAGAAGTTTATCCAATGTTCGTATATATCGTATTTTTCTTGCAATACCAAATTACACCCTGCACTTATAAAATATTTAAAAATCGAGTCTTATTGTTTAATTGTTATTCAATTCACAACAAAAGTCGATAGCACCAATATTTTTATTTGTGATGCAATAAAGCAAACTTACAAGTCGTATGAATTCTAATCCTTAAGATTTCATAGAAAATGCAGCAATAAATTGTGCACGCAGCATTTCTCATAGATCGTTCCGCCTGCCACATTCCTCCAGATTACTCTTGGCTTACAAAGCAACGCTTTCTGTAATACATTTTTAAATAAAATACTCTACTTTTCTAATGCTCAATGGTTTTCTTCGACAAAATATACTAGAGGCCCAACAACTTCCTGATTTATATATGTATAATTCAGCTACTTTGAGCCACCCTTTGAATTGAGTTACAAAATCTTATGATTTGATAAATTAGACTCATTTCTTAAGCTTGTTTCGAGAATGGTAAACTGTCAAAGCCGGCACGTGCTTTTCACGTTTCAACCAAACAATATAAGTACCTAATATGTCAAGCTTGAACGCAAAATACAGTGCCTTAACACACTGTATATATTTCAGAGGTACACAACATTTTGTTTACAATATCTCAACTTTTCCCGCTTGTTGGAAAACGTTATTATCGTGACGTAATGGCAACCTTGAATCATAGGTATTATAATTATTTTATAAATTTCATGTAATAGAGCTCAATCGAACGTTATTAATTTGTTGAGAGTTCTTTCATTTAACTTCTTCGTTTTTATTGTACACAGAACTTTCTGGCACATTAACTTGACGCAATTATGGCATAAATCATTGAACCATAGTTCAAATTACACGATAAATCCTTAATATAAACTTGAAACCTTATATCCTAATCTACGATACATACCCGTAACTGTAAACTTTTCCCAATCAACTTTGAACCTTATGCTTTAGTGATAAAGTTGAAAACCTATTAAAGAAATTTGATAAATTGTAGTAGCTTGATGTGCAGGAGTCTGTAAAAAAAACTATAACTTTAGTCTCTATTAAAATTGTACTGTTACATATTTTATAAAACCTCCCGTACTTACGACGAATACCAGGTAGAACTGAATGAAATATGCTGAGAAACAACCCTAGCAGCCACTTACCACTGTAATACCTCGTTAGCCTTGGCAATGAGGTCACGTAGAAAGTTTTAAGGCCTCAGCGCTGAGAAAAACCTGACACAGTTTGTTAGAGTTACTCGTTGTAGCTGGCATCGTTAGATGGACATAGATACATCAATTTTGCAAATAACTGAACAGGGTTTATCAAAATAGCAAAATATGTAGTTATTTATAAAGCAATTCCCAAAAAAGCACGTACCAACCCAGGTATAAAGTCCATATTTCACAGCCAAAAGGCAAACTTCATTACCTGCATTTACATAGAATCACGTTTGATAATCCTGACTCTCAGATGGCTCTGACTCTTCATCCGAGCTAATGTGTCAGCGAGCTAAATTCGAATTAACGATAGTTAATCGACTTTAGAGATGTAAACTGCCTAGCACGGGTAAGCTGTCGGCTAAAACTGTTATTAATAGCGATCGATCTCTGCATCCCACATGTCGCATCACTAGTGACGAGCCGGCTTTTTATTGAGGCTACGGTAGGAAATGTAAATTGAGAACGGTTTTTGCTGTTGCTTTGTCGTAGAATTTGATTGGGATATATTGGTTCTGGCTAAATATCTACCTAGCCTTTTCCCAACTATGTTGTGGTCGGCTTCCAGTCTAACCGGATGCAGCTGACTACCAGTATTTTACATGGAGCGACTGCCTATCTGACCTCCACAACCCAATTACTGGGTAATACGATACCCCTAGGTAAGACTGGTTGTCAGACTTTCGGGCTTCTGACTACCCGTAACGACTGTCAAAGATCTACGAATGACAGCAAGGAAAAGGAAAAAATAGACATATGTTCACGAAGACACAACAGTTAAAATTTACAAGCTAACACTAATATTGTTTCTGGCTAAAGTTAGATGAAAATGCCTATCGCGAGTTTTCATCATCATCACAATCATTAAGTTAGATGAAAAAGCCTAATCGCGAGGAACAGTGAGTAGACTAAATATACCTGGTTGGAGATTTTTCTACGATATTATCGAATTTTTCTTCGAGAATGGGAAAAGGAAAAAAATAGAATCAAGTGGGTCTATAGACATATGTTCACGAAGACACAACAGTTAAAATTTACAAGCTAACACATATATATACAATATTATATACAAGTATATACTTGTAATAAAAAATTAAAGTAAAAGGTATGAGCTCATTGCGCAAGCAGTGTTTACCGTGCACCTAGCATATATACAACGGCCCGACATGAATCATTGGGCAGTTGCCCGCCAGACACAACACCGGTCTGGTCGGAGGATCCTCCCTTTTCTATGGAGGATGAGTGAACTTTACACCCTGTTTCTCATACCTCTATAGCCCTAGTGTTTCAACTACAAACGGCTCAAACATATAATTATGTAGTTCCCAATAAGGTTGTTATATTTGCACCGTTTGAGGTTTTCTGCTCCTGCAGCAACCGCCCAGCATAGCCCACTGTGCTAAGAAGATGGGATAGCGCGAGGGTGTTGACACAGGTTGCTTCCCACACCAAAGGCCTACTCAACTTCCAAGCCATTATGGTCATTCCATCTGTTCTCTTCCAATCGTCGCATGCCAAGTCATTGGGTTGTAAAACAGCTGGCACCCCGGTGGTAACAAGAGCCTGACGGATGCTGTCGTCAACGACTGGCGTGCCCTGCCATCCGACCAGCGCTCTTGCTGCAGGATAAGCCATGGTATCCAATGTCTTACATCTGTCTATAGACAGGTAAGTTGCGAAAATCAATTTAAAAAAAAAACCAACACAGAAAAATAAATAAACGAAAATATTGTCACGTCTTCTTCGAGACTAATTCAGCAAGATTCTTTGGTCACAGTTATTAAAAAGAAGGGCCATACTTCGAGTTGAGTCGGCAACTTGAAAACCTTTGATACTAAGCCTTGGAGTGTTTAAGTGAGTGCTCAAGAGAAAGCGCGATAGTAGATCACTCACCGTTGTGGTGTTTCTCAAAGGCGTTACAGTACAAGAGGCCGGCCTTGGTGGAATTCCCGTTTGAACTTCGAACTGTAAGCTTTCAAATCTTGCTTGCCTGTTTCAATCAATGACACGCTCCAGTGTGCTCAAATTTCAGTAATGATTCGCTTTTCATTCCATTGGTGCTGTTATACTTGCTATTGTGTTGCTGAAGTTCAGCTTGATTTTTTTCTCAAAATGAAATGAAGTTGGTTTGAGGGTATTTTTTGTTTTCATTTTAAATATTTAGGGCTGATTTTTCAATCATCACTTTCACTTTATCACATCTTTTTTCACTTTATTCGAGCAATAACTTGAAATTTCGACAGTTATTTCATACTATACATAGGGGGGCTTGTGGCTCAGTAATAACAGCCGCACGGGTCGGTCGATCAGGTTGCCGCGGTTGGTCTGTGGATGGGTGACCATCTTTACATACCAAGATCCCTACGTGCCTCGGAAAGCACATTAAGCTGTTGGTCCCACCTATCATTCCTAGATCTTTGACAGTCGTTACGGGTCGTCAGAAGCCCGAAAGTCTGACAACCAGTCTTACCAAGGGGGTATTATCCAGTAACTGGGTTGTGGAGGTCAGATAGTCAGTCGCTCCATGTAAAATACTGGTATTCAGCTGCATCTGGTTAGACTGGAAGCTGACCCCAACATAATTGGGAAAAGGCTAGGCAGATGATGATGACACTTATTTCATACAAAAACTGTCAAACGTCAATTTTATTCCTCAATTAAATTACATTCATCTGGCGATGGAAAATCAGCTCTTAATAGTTTGAATCGATAGTTTTATACATCCAAAATCGCTTAGCAATGTCTGTATTTCCCTGAAGGCCTAGAACACAGACGGTAACATGATACTATATACTATACTACCTACGTTTATTGTGGTATACATACCTACATAACATACAACCTTTACATATAGGCACTACATAATGGTCTAAAGAGATTATTTGTTTCAAGGAAATTTTTTATATTTACGTCTTAACCTAAACCTCACCTATTTAAATACATAATACTCGTACATGTGAGGGATTTACTTAGGTTTAATTCTCGAACAACTTCATATCAACGTTCGGAGTTATTTCGAACAACAACGCCTGGAGTACCTTGCGAAGAATAGCTAGCGAGTTTATATTTTGTTTTATACCTGCAGGCACTCCACTTATAGTTCAGAAAGATTGCTTACAACAACACAGATCTACTTCATAACAGAATATTTAAAAAAAAATCGCAAGCTGTAACACAGCTTTGTTGGCAACAGAGTGAATTTTCTAGACATCCTTTTAGATTTTATTGATTCCAAAAAGTTATAAATAAAAGATAATGCATTTTATTTAAGCCTAAATCAGATGGACGATTCCCATATTTTTAAGAACATTCGCGTTCAAATCGATATCTTAATCAGTCAGAAAAACCTGCAATTTTGGTACATTTTTAAGAAGCTCAGACATTGATTGTCGCTTGCTACTTGAATTTAAACTTTTTTAACTAAGAGAATTGACCTTAAGAATTCCCTACTAACTTATCAACACAAATTAAAAGTAAAGAGATTTAAAAAGAACGATATCTCGAGTTAATTTGTAAGCACGGAGCCAGCTAGGGCAAGGTGGAAAAATTCCTGATTGTGTACTTAGAAGTTTGTTAACTTACCAATTTCAAAGTTAAACTTCACTTAATATTCTTAGTTTTAGCCGGGACTAAATTAATTCCTGTACATAACAAACTAAGTTTTACAAAAGCCAGCCTTGGAAATCTTGAGTTGAGGAAATTTCTGAGTGTTTTCGGTGTCACTGAACGCTGTTCATAGGGTTGCAGACAATCCCTTGGCCCGGATTATGGCGGGTTGTAAACCAATATGCCCTTGTGAGTACTGCAAAGCACGTAAACTGCCTACAAAGGCGATGTCTACGCTTCTACGCCTGTCAGCCGACCCGACGGAGAAAAGCTCTATTGTGTTTGGCACTTCTTTTGTGTACCTACTCGTTGTTTATCTCGATGTCTGGATTACCAACCAAGTGTGAATAATTTATATATTACGTTTTATTTTTCGTGTAACATTTTTATCATTCTGTCGAATTTTGAAGCCATGTTGTTGTTTTCTAAAATGAATCCTTACGTTACTGGTCTATATATTTTTTTTTTTTAATGGCAATGAAACAAGTATGTATAAAAAATTGGAATAAGTCCACACAGAAAAATATAATGAAATGTTAAACAGCGAAAATGGAAGAAAAATATCATTCCGCACGAGTACCTTTCTATCCATGTGTTGCTATTAGTTTATTAGTTGCTTTAATATTGACACACACGCTCATTAATGATATTGAGAATGAGAAATGAAATATGATTTTATTTTAGCTAGGGCGAAAACCTAGACTTGTTAGAAGATGTCTGTGGGGAGATGCCGCATACGCACTTGAGACCTGAGCTGTCCATGAATCCCGACCTGAGGAGATTATCTTTGCTTCGGCTGACTTGGGTTTGGAGTCCATTTAGAGATTTCCAAGTCGGCTACGGTAACGCGTGCCCAGGCGGAATGCCCTCAGATGGTTCGATAATATTATCAGGGGGTTTATGCATCTCCCGCCATAGATTAATTACATCTTGCTGTAAAGGCTTTAACTGGCTGGACTAGCTGGACCCACGCCCTTCCTATGTTCAATACATAATATTTCACTTAAATCTTCAAGAACAATTTTTTTTTAATTTTTTTTTTATTTTTTTTTTTTTAGAGGTTTTAATTAATTATTTTACTGGTGAAGCTCATGGCCCAATGATAACAGCCGCACGGATCGATCGAAGGCTCAGTTACTTTTGTCGCGGTCGGTTCGTGGATGGGTGACCATCTATATACTGAGACCCATCCTCACCTCTGAAAGCGCGTTAAGCCATTGATCCTATTACGGGTAGTCAGCGCACGGAAAATCTGACAACCAGTTTTACCAAGAGGTATCGTGTTACCCAGTAGCTGGGTTGTGGAGTCGCTCCAGGTAAAATACTAGTATTCAGCTGCATCCAGTTAGACTGGAAGCCGACCCCAACATAGTTGGGACAAGGCTAGGCAGATTGACATTTATTTTCCTGTAAGTTTATAACCGCATCAATACTGCCGAAATCGGCTCAGAAATAGGCCCAAACGATATGAGTTATTGGATCAGTAAGGTATTAACGTAATTAATTGCCAGAAGAAATTAGTAAGGTGTGAGAGTAGAGATAAGACCTTTTGGTTTTATTTAAGTACGTCAGTAATTAAGATACAGCGCTGGATACTGGCTCCCCTATAGATCCATTATAGCACTCTAACGGCCTATAATTGCCCGTAGAAGCATTACGTGAGCTTTACGGGAAGAATATATCGTTTATTTCAAAATATTGCTGTTCTTTTGTGTAAGTGCCTTAGTGAGATAAAGGGAATAGTCAGAATACAGTAGTAGATAATGGATATTATTTTTTATTTATGGCCTCGTGTTGATTCTGAAAATCATGTGCTGAGTATAAACTACAGTTCGTCCGTCGAGAGAATGCGTTCTTGATAGCCGTCAGTTTCATACAAACGAATTTTCGCAAATTTGATATTTATTAGTCACACTGACAGGTGTCAGTAAGTATAAAATATTATTATATATTAAAGAACTGATATTACTTTTATATTAAAGATTTCATTTTTCGCACTAAAACGACTGAACAGATTTTGCCCGTAATTAAAAAAAAACTTATTTTATGATTCCCGAATTATCAGAAAATATTAAATATTTTACTGAATTACTATTGTACAGAACAGTAGTAATTCATATATTACAAAATTTTAATAGCTTTTATATTAATTTTAATTATATTTATATTTATTTGAATAGTAATATAATATTTTACTGAATTTAATATTTCATTTTGAATGAATTCAATAAGATATTTAATATTTTCTGATAATTCAGGAATCATAATTTTTTTTTTATACCTACCAACATAGTCTAGAAGTTACAATAGAGTAATTTCTAGACTATGTAGGTAGGTATAAATTACAGCCATTTCAATCAGATTACAAACAGCTTATTCAGCTATAGAATGATGCCTAAATGTTTTTTTTTTATATTTTATAATAAAACTTTCCTTCCATTACTAGAATGTGGAAAAAACTCGATTCAATTTCTGTTAGACAGATATCTAAATATTGTCAAGGATTTTTAGGAATTAATGGATTAACTAGCTGTCCTTGGGTTGGATGTGATAGGTAGAATTCTTATATTTTTATGAAAGCTTATCTTAGGCTGAAATCTATTAACGATACTTTGGCTAAAGCTTGGGTTTCCTAGAAATGCGTTTCCATCATATTACAAGGGCCGTCATGAATATCTGTAATTTTCACCAGTACTTGACAAGAAGGTGTAAAAAAAACCCGCTGTGCAATTGGACTGCCGTTATTGTGCCACCGTTCACCGCTTTCTTAGGAAACCAAATCTTAAGTGTTACCAGTATTTGACAGTAAGGGCCGGTTGTTTCAAACGGTTGGTTACCGTAACATACGTACGTCAAATAATAACGATTACGTCACAGTCAAGGCCATAATTTTGTGAAACAACGCTTTTTTTTTTGTTTGACGACAGTTAGCGCCATTTTAGACGTATACGGGTGCGTCAAGTGGACGTGAAACCATCTACCCTAATGTGTCAAAAACCCTCGGTATTTGGACTGTGGCTATTGTGTGACCATTGTCCGCTTTCTCAGGAAACCGAAGCTTTAGCGTTATTCTTGTGACTGTCGCACAACTGTCAAAGCTACAAGTTCTCTTCTTTACGTGTCGATGGTACTTTTCTTCGATATTTTATATTGTTTAGCCCAGTAGGTAGCCACGTTGATTGCGGCATCAGTGGCATTCATGAAGTGGTACACTTAAAAAGGTACAAGTGCGAGATAGAGACGAGAACATGTCTAAGAGCGGATTTCACCAACGAAACTGAACGCGATCAGCACTTCCAAACTGTTGTGGAATATTCACACTATCAGCTCTTTAACGCGGTTTAAAAATGATATATGCCTTATTTCAAAGAAAGAACTAAATTACGTTAATAGATGTATGGCCTTACATACGTGATATCCTTGCAAAGGTTTGTTGACGTCACTGCGTAGAACGGAACAGCCAAGTTAAATAGATGTCCATGTTCCGCAAGAAAAATAAAGGCTTATGAAGCAATTTGAATCAGCAATTGAGGTTTTCTTTTATTTTTTTAAGCAGTAAGTATGCTTACAAATGCGACGGGCGGGAAATGGGAGGAGGCAAAAAGAAAAAGAGGCTTATATCCTCCATGGTGGGTGGATTTGGGTTTAGGATGACAATATTATGCTTTAGATAGATAAATAAATCTGTAGGTTCTTTGTTTTATACTAACACTAGCGTTTTATTTATTTTGTTCAACCACGAAAGAAAATAAATCGTCATTGCGGTGGGTACCTACTCGTATGTCAAATTATTATTTATTTATTTATTATTACATAACATTACATTGCATTATAATTAATTAATGCCCCACAAAACCGTTTCCACGGTTTGTCTGTAGGAACACACACACACACACACATACACACACATACACGCAACACATTATGTTCAATTGTCCGATCAGCTTATTCATTCAATGCTAGGTCGCAATGCATAATCATCCTATAATTTTCCAACTTCTGGGACACAGGCTTCTTCCCTTCGAGAGGGAGTGGGCTGTAAACTACCACGTGGGCCCAGTGTGAGTTGGTGGAGGTCACATGTCTTCGAATTTTTGGTTCTATGACATGGCGGTTTTCTTACGATGTTTTCCTTCGCAGTTTTTAGAGCAGTGATGATTAAATTAAATACACAATGTAAAGTATCTGCCTGGGTTCGGACTCTCGACCACTGCTCACACGATGCTCAAGACCCGACTTTTGTTTTAACTGCTTTTGGATAAGTACCCTCACTGCAGACGGCGTATTTTTGACGACAATTGCTAATCCAAATACATTAGAAGACAGATTATCCAGCAGAAGCGTCTGTTTGCACTAGCAATATTCAAGGCGCAATAACACTTGGGAGTCAGCCCGCGTTCGGGTATCGGAATGACTTTACCAGAATTTGGAAACCTGACACGTCATTTACGTAAATGGAATTGGACAAGCAAGACTATATACAGGGCTATTTTAAATTGGCTAGCTAAAGTCTCCAGACGCGATGAGTATCGATATCAAAACATGATAAAGACAAATAATAAATTAATTTGATGATTTTTTTTGTGAGGTGTCAGTTTTAAAAAAACTGTTTCTTTTTTTGTGTAAACTTCACAGGTGATGGGTATCGATATCTTAACACTATAAAACAAAAGAAAACAGTTTTTCTCAACTCATACTTCAAGTAACAACACTAAGCGGCGTTAGACCTCCAAGGCAAAACATAAACTTATTTATATTCGTGTTTAGTTAACGATACTCAGAGTCCTCGTCAGCGGAGTTTATCTAGCCAATTTAAAATAACCCTGTATAGGTAATCTGAATCTTTCATTAAAATGAAAGCTACTAGCTTTCATTTTAATAGAACAAAAACAACGTATAGCACTCAGTAGGTAGGTAGGTAATAAAGATCAATGCTCATTCTTCAAGCTATGTCAAGCATTGGAACAGCTACCTAAACCTGGGCGAAACAGAAATAGATATTACCCTTCCAAGTCGAATATCTAAATCCTGACAAATCTCATAGTAAAAAGGATTGATCCCTACTTGTAAAATATTCATGAGCAGACGGAAAACTGGGCAAGTGCGAGTAGGTCTCGCTGACAGAGGTCCTGTCTACATTTACAAGTTTTAGTATGAAGTTTTAACAAAATAACTAAATGTTATGCTTTACTGAAGTGATTTGAAACTCAGTAAAAAGAGATAAACACATAGATACATCTATATGATTTAATGTGCGAGAGAATGAGATAGAAGGCATTATACAGTGTTTCTTATATTTTGTGATCTCCTCTTTGTGCGCTGTCCGTACCCTCTCCCATCTTCATACGTTCGGGAATATTCGTGAGTCTTCGTAGATTGTCGATACTGTTCTGGGCGCCTTCAAGCAGAAACCTAATAAAATTTTTGAAGGTTTCACTTCTATCGCGTGTGAACTACACACATGTTTTTTTTTTTTTCTCATGGCAAAACAATACGAAATGTTTAGTTTTGTATTATTTTTTATGGCCTTTTGTAGCAAATAACAAAGTGGACGTCCCAACGTAAAAAAGAAAGGTCAACGGGAGTACTTACAGGCAGTATACAAAAATTTGTATGACTAACTTTGATTGGAGGGAGTTTTGAATGTTGTGTCTTATCTAACATTTTGACGTTGAAAATGTGCTGATTCTCAGCCTAGAGTGCGCGCAAGATAAGTCTGCGCGCGACGTTTGACCTTCAATATTATATCCCTGCTAGCACTTATAATCACTTTCGGCATAATGATGGCGATTATTTACTTTGGAAAACACGGAACACAGCACACTCTCTTGACACCTGACATAAACGTCAAGACGGCGGCAAACAATTATTTCCCATTTCGGCTGCGCGCAAAACGAGTCTGCCTTGTTTTGCGCGCACTCTAGTTTGAATAAATTACTTTGGATTTTGAATTTGATACCTACTTGAAATTAATTTTGACTTTCCTTAAGAAAAGTATTCATCGTTAAAGGGTTCTGTTATTTTCACTTTAAGGTACGGGACCAAAAAATGATCCTAGTTAAACAAACTTACCCTTCCAGATATTTTGTCAGTCTCATAGAATAAAAGGAAACGGTCCATTCCGCTAATGTTTACTTTTTGTTACAGAATTCTAGTGGTTTTTAATACGGACGTCCCATTACATATATTGAAATGAAAATAACTTTGTTCTACGAAATAACAAATATACCCTATTGTGTCATACTCAGATTAATCCTTTCTATGAAATTATTTTGTAGACACAATTTGTAATTAATAACGTGAATGGTAAGTTAGGTTTTGTTTCTCTCTAATTTTATATTACTCTTGAAATAGACAATCAAAGGCAAAATTAATATTAATACCAGATCTGGCAGACTGATCGGTTATCAACTTATCATAGTTGTATTATCAACAGTGATCGGAATAGGCTGAGTATATTTACCTAAAGTTTAAAGAACAGAGACGGGAATCGGAGACTTCCTTATGACTACATTTTTTTACCGATAAATTTACCGGAATTTTAATTTCGTAACTTTCAATATCTTATTTAATCATTAAAAACATGTATCATCAAAATCGTTACCTGAGAAATTATGCAACATATATGTATTTTTGATTTAGTTGAAAATAAAAAAATATAATTGTAATAATTTGATGTAAAAATTTACCCAGTTAAGGTTCCAGCAAATTTACCGGTAATAAAAATGTTGTCATAAGGAAATCTCCGATTTCCGTCTGTGTTCTTTAAACTTTAGGTAAATATACTCAGCCTATTCCGATCACTGATTATTATCAATGATGATGTAATATAGACCTGTTTTAGCCCACTTTCGCACGGACGTAAAAATATCGCGGCGGGATTTTATCGCGCACTGGATTTTCAACTCTCGGTGTTGAGCCGAGCATTGAGAATCCAATAGAGCGCATCCCAGCGCGTCAAAAAAACACACTGTTGGATTTTCAAGTCTTGGTGCTAAGTATTGCGTTGAAAATACAGTGCGTGAAAAAAAAATCGCAGCGTTAAAAACAAACCCGTTCGAACCTGGGCTCCTTCGACGATTCCTCGTAACCCATGCATTGTTTTTTTATGACAACCACGTTTTGGTAATGGGGAGCCCTTTTTCCAGGAACCACAAGATAAAGCAATATTGATTTTCCACATGTTTATTATGGAAACGACACTCGATCGAATAGGTCCCAGAGTATTGGAGTCAACATTCCAGTAAATTAAACAGCTTCTTGTTATTGAGAAGCTGTTTGTACCGCAGAACGTAACCTACCCTCAGCTTCACAAGCTCATGAATATTCGCTTACATGTATTGTGTTCATTTGCATGATAGCAGTGGATGCACGCGCTGCTTTCATGTCGCAGCTCACACGTTTAGGGCCTGTACATATGACACGAGTTCGCGCTCAGCAGTCTTTGAATCCCGTTCGCATCTTTCAGTCACCTTTATGCTTCTTGTCATAACGCACATATTACGTAAGTAATGTATGTTTTCACCTATTCGGATGCTGACCATGCATGGCGTGCTTGACCGTTAAGAATATGAACCTTATAAGAAGAGACATAAAGTCTTAATTCTAAAGTCTCCGAGGTGTCGCACTGAGAAAAATCGTACTCGTGTAGACGCGCCCTTACACTGTGCTAAATGTTGACTTTTGGAAATATTACCGTTTGTTTTGGGTTACCACGACACATAATGTTTGGGAGGGATTCTTGGCTTTGCTTCTGTGTTTCGTTAGCGTTAGTCCTCTGAGTTTGATTAGGTTTAAGTTCGAATGTTCGTAGTTTAGTAAAAACACCATACGTTGTTTTTACAAAACCACAGTTAACAAGCAGCTGTAGGTAGCCCGTTAGACCCTTCTTTTGACATATCTTTAAGCAAAGAAGAGGTGCTCGAATTCGTCATTATCATAAGTAAATTCATTATGTATTTATTTAAGTATACTTATGTTAATTTTAGCATTATATGTGTAGGTATATTTTAATGTTACTTTTAGAATTCACACATTCATATTTTCTCTTCATGTTCTCGCACACTATTGTCTACATTTCTTTTTTACTTCTCCTTTCGCAGGTCTGCTGGAAGAAATTTCTTAAGAAATAAGCAGTGCCTTTGTACTCAAATTATTACTATGTCATATCCATATGTTTTTTACTGTGTGTACATAAATAATAAAATAAATAAATAAATAAATAAATAAAGAAGAGGTGCTCGAATTCTTCTTTATCATAAGTAAATTCAACATAGATATTATATTTAAACTTAATTTTATATTAATTTAATACTATTGAGTATACTAAAATGAAAAACTTGTACTTGTAGTTACTAAAATGAAAAATGATTGCAGATTGCTGCAAGACTTTTTCATTTTAGTAACATTAATTGTAATCGATTACTAAGTAATTTATTAAGTTACAACATTGTGATCAAGCTTAACATTTTTGAAGTCTAGCAACACGCTCTCGCTCTGTATTCATGCTTCCTCCAACCGGCAAGTCGATTTTTGTAATTTTATAAAAGTAATAAATTCAAACTATTTTCCACGCAAGCGGTTTTTTTTTTTATACACAGAGAGATCGGCCCTTTTCTTTGCCATATATCGCTACACAGCGTGTCTCTTGATTATGTTGACAGCTAGCCAATGATTAAGATCTACAAAATTATCAGCATGACTAACCTGCACCATAATATTGCGTAACACACTATTACTCTCAATTTGAATCATTTTGAAGCATATTGCTAATCCATGTAGGAAAAATGTGTCTGCTCAACAACGTAAATAACGCAATGAATGTTGTTGAACTGTCAAAATGAAACCCTTTGCTATTGATAGTGTGTTACGCAATTACCCCGCTGTTTGGTTTCGTTCCCCAGTCCAACATGGGTTATAACATTATTGCTACTAATGATCATGTAAGATACTAGAGTTTGCTTATTTGACAACTTTGGAACGTTGTAATAAACAATTTAATAGGATATGCCCATTCTTATCACTCTTCGTAAAATATCAGAGTGTTTTCATCAAAAAACAACTTAATGCGTACAATATCCAAAAGAAATCAGTAGGCACAGAAAAGAATAGAAACTTACAACACAGATGTTTATCAGAATTCGCTTTTAATGTTGTTTTTTCCCAGGCGACACAAGAGTCATTAAATTCATTAGTCACGCACACATTTTCACGGTTTTACTACCCATAACCTTCGTTAGAGAATTTTACTTTGGACTTTATTTTATTTTGATATTGACCTTTTTTATTTTTACGACTCTTGACCCAATCAGTCTGCCTAGCATATTACCAACTATCACGTTGGTGCAAAAGTTCTGATAAAAAAAAAAAATTTTGTATATTTATTATAATTTTATTTCTTTAGACATTAGTCAACTATAAAATCACCATCTAAGTCTACAACAGTACTCCAATGATTTGGCAAGTCACTAATCCCTTTTTCCCAGAACTGCGAATCCTGTGAGTTAAATAATGTAACGACGCCCAACTTTAGTTGTTCGAAATTTTGGAATTGTTTCTCACTTAAAAAATCTGTTAATTTAGCATGCGTCTTTAGCGGTATGAGAGCGAGCGTTGTCGTGTAAGAAGTGCACACAAGGACGTCTTCACCGTTTTTCCCTGATGGCGTCGGCTAGTTTTTGTAGCTGATCAACATAAACGTTAGCCGTGATAGTTGTGCCTTGTGGAAAGAATTCAAAATGCAGCCGACTTCTCATATCCCAGAAACAAATGAAGAGAATCTTCTTTAGACCATGTTCTGGTTTCGGCTGATTTGGTGGCTCTTCCCCGCGACGAAGCCACACTGCACTACGTTTTTTGTGATCATACAGAAGCCAAGTCTCGTCACCAGTAACTAAATCTTCCAAAAAGTCCTTTCGGTGAGAGCGAAGGAGGGACTGACAAATGTTAGTCGGTTTGTTTCAGTTAAGTTGTGAGGTATTCATCGACTCAAAACTTTCCCGTACCCAAATTCGTGTAGATGTCTGACGACTGTTGTGTGGTCGCAGCCGAGTGTCTTCGCTACATTACGAGTAGTAGATTCAGGATTATCTTTGATGGCGCTAAGCATTTGCTCGTCATTGATGACTTGAGGTCGTCCCGATCAAGGTTCATCTTCAAAGCTCATATCTCCCTCAGCAAAGCGTTTGAGCCAGTGATTCACAGTAGTGTAGAAGGCAACCGTATTTTTGAAAGCACTATTTATGTTCGCGACAGCTGCGCTCACAGAATTACCCCGTAATAAAAGATCACACGTAGATACTCCTTCCCGATCGAAGCCATTATTAATCAATTGTGCGTTTGCTCGACTATTTATATACGCCAAGTGACATATTCGAGAACATTCTACAATGCTATTGCGTAATTTAGAACTTTATGGAAAAACATCATAAAATAAAAGATCTTGAAAATTTTTTTGTCATAACTTTTGCACCAACCCGATATGTTGTGGTCGGCTTCCAATCAAACCAGATGCAGCTGCATGCTCGTATCTACCAGTATTTTGCATGGAATGACTGCCTATCTAACCTACACAATTCATTTACTAGGTAGCACGACACCCCTTGGTGAGATTGGCTGTCAGACTTTTGGGCTTCTGACTACTCAACGATCATCTACGAATGATAACCGGGACCAACGACTTAACGTGCTTTCTGAGGTACGAAGAGGTCTTGAAATGGATGGTTACCAATCCATGAACCGACCGTGGCATGCGTACCTTATCCTTTAAACTACCCGTGCGGCGGTTATTATTTAGTCAAGAGCCCGAGTCTTTTACGACTTGCCACTATGATGCCTAACTATACGGTGCATGCAAAATCGATGAGAAAAAGAAAACAGTGCAATAGTACAGCAGAGATTTGCGTAAATTCCGTGCACCTACTCTGAACCTTCGCGCGTATGACATATTATTCACCCTATTATTCACCTATTCACCCTTTACCCATGCATAACATGCATGCATATTCAGCCTATAATTGTCCCACTGCTGGGACACAGGACTCCTGTCTGTGAGAGGGAACGGCTCGCGATCCAGCACGCGGGCCCTGTGCGGGTTGGTAGATGTCATATGTCTTCATATTTTTGGTTCCAAAACCCCGAGTTACCCTTCACCGTTTTGAGAGCAATAAAGTGATGAAAGAATTTACACGCGCGGCGGTTACCGCTGGGTCACCACTGCTCCACCTTTTCCCCACGCTGACGGAAAAACCAACTGAAAGAGGATAAGCACAGACGTTCTTTCTACTAACAAGAAACTGCGATCATCTATGAGATGAGAAGCTTTAAACTGCACTTCAGGTTACGTGGTAACGCAAGCGTGACGATCATGGAAATAATTATCGTATATAAACTGACAGCTTTAAAGGCGGTCCTTGACACAAGTCTTTTGCTTAACGCACTTTCGGTGCTACGTCCTACGATTTTAATAAGTAAGTACCGCCACTTTAATACTACCTATATAATAATAATTGTATATATACATATATATTTATTTTTAGTGGAGACCGCGAATCAAGAAATGCAAGGTAGAACGTCCTCAGGCAAGTTGAAGCGATGTTCTTCTTAGAGTGGCGGGTAGCAGCTGGATGAGAGTAGTCGAGAAGCGAGCTGAATGGCGTGCAATAGCTTGCCTCGGATGGTACTGAGAGCTCCTTCGCTTACACACACATTCACAACATGTTTCTACACTTGATAACTACAAGATAAGCGCGCGTCGCTTCGTGAGAGAAAAAATACTGTAGGAGTAAGAGGTCTCTCATGATAAACCTACGACATAAACACACCAGATAGACTGTCACTAAAAATCTAGCGTTTGCCTCAATGGCCTAAAACTACTCATAAAATTCAAAACAAACTCTCAACCAAACTCTAACAACAGGCCTTCATATGCTATTAGTTAATAATGTGGTCTGAACATATATAAATATCTAGGTACATATACATACATACAGCCAGACGAAGTGCGTACAGGGCAAAGCCCTTAGCGAATAATTATTGGTTCATTAATCGTACCCCTGCGAGTTTAAGAGGCTTTACGATCTGTTATTCACTATAATATATGTACATATACGAAGGTATCTATAGTATACGTGACCGTCACGGTCTATCTCTGATATGTAGATTTATTGGAATATAAATATACCTTTATCGGAGAACTGGTTTTGTTTCTTCTAGGTATCATGTTGATTTGATTCAGGGGTATAACAAAAGACAAGCTTTATAATATTTGGCAGTTGCTCTAATAAATGTCAATTTCATCTGTGAATAGTAATTTATCTTTAATATGTATGTATTTAGAAATATATATATGTAGGTATGTTTAACAGTTGTCTAGTACTCATAGCACAAGCTCTGCTTAGTTTGGGACTAGATGGCGTTGTGTGAAAGTTGTGGAGTATAATAATTATTATTATTATTAGTTTAATCGTATTGATTGATATTTCATGAAATATTCATTCAATAAAGTTATATGAATTTAGAGTGTTGTATTGATGATTTTGATGATTATAATTATGTACAATTGTACAGACGCCAGCACATCAAGCTACTACAATCTGTCAGATTTCTTTAATAGATTTTCAACTTTATCACTAAAGTATAAGGTTCAAAGTTGATTGGGAAAATCTGACAGTTTCGGGTAGCTTGATGTGCTGGCGTCTGTACATACATACTTGTTACGGTCGCGAATCATATTTTGTTCAACAAACAACCTGACACAGACCTATGAATTGCAAAGAACGTAGAAAATTAGAATTTCACTTCGCCTTAAATAAATTGACTAAAAGCAATTTTCCGTTATATAGAACCCATTTAGTTACTAAAGCGCTTCTCCGTTAAGAGTCAAATCACTAAAACCACCCATCGCAGTCAACTGGACATAAACCTAAAAAAACCTAAGCGAAAATTTACAACCACCTATCTCGAAAAAAGAAATGCTATTTATAATTCCAAATATACTATTAATACTTGAAGTAAGCCGCTTACTTTGGACTCCAATATACCTCGTTAATCATTTACTTTATCTTGTATTCTATAATATATAACCACCTACCGTCCTAGGTACTGTATGTCAGTACTGTCCTACTTACGTAAATTTATCTCGAGTGAATGAGGTTATCCTTCCTGTAGTTCCTCTGTTGTTTTAGGTTCAAGATAAGAAATACAACCACATCATTCAAGCTTATTTTGGGTTCATACTTTGTTAAATAAACACACGTTCAAATGTACAAAGGATGTCCTACTGACAAAAACAATAGACTTTTTGCTTTCGTATATTTTGTTACTGTGATTTGATAGGAAATTGGAAAGTTTGTTATAAGTACCTGTATGGAATAAAAATGCGTGTAAACTTTGGGAAACTTTAAATTTAATTTTAGAGCCAGAGAACACAGCCGCTCGTAACAATCTTTTTAACAGGAAGGGCCGCAGCACAGACAAAACACAAAAAATCTAATTGCCGTCTAGTGTTGCAAGTTTATACATAAAAAAAATCTATTAAGTTACATTCACACGAGCAATATTCTTAGTTACTATTTTCTATGTTTAGATTGTTCTAAACATAATTGGGGCCGGCATTAATTTATTATACAGGTAGTTGACAGAGCCGTTTAATTGACCTTCTGTATATTTTGTTTTTCATCATTACATCAGCAGCTCTTACCCTACCATCTCTACCTGGGTATGTTTTTACAATACGAGCCATTTTATATTCTAATGGAACAGCATTAAAATCTTTCACAATTACTAAGTCACCCTCTTTGATGTTTGCTTGTGGATATTTCCACTTGGGACGGCTTTGAAGTTGTGTTAAATAATCGTTAGACCATAATTTCCAAAAATGTTGTTTAAGTTTAGTGCATAGATTCCAAAATTTTAACCGATTAACTGAAACCTCTGTTAAATCTACTTCAGGATAGCTAGCCAAAGCTGTTCCAATGAGGAAATGAGCAGGAGTTAAATACTCACTATCATTTGAGTTTGCGGAGAGTAGAGGCCTAGAGTTTAATATTCCCTCGATTTGAACAATGACTGTATAAAGCTCTTCAAAAGTTAAACATAAGTTGCCTACAACCCGCTTTAGATGGTGTTTTACACTTTTTACACCTGCTTCCCACAATCCTCCAAACTCAGGTGAATAGCTGGGTATAAACCTAAATTTTATATAGTGTTGGGTGCAAAACCCATTTACAGCATCCCTGTGATTTTTGGAAGATTGTAGGTCATACAATTTTTTCATTACATTTGACGCTCCTTTAAATGTTTTAGCGTTGTCACAAAATATGTTTGTGGGCATGCCACGCCTCGAAATGAAGCGCTTAAGACATGCCAAAAAGGCTTCAGTTGTTAAGTCTGAAACAAGCTCTACATGAATAGCTTTTATAGCAAAGCAGACGAAAAGCGCAACGTAACATTTCTTAACAATAGGCTTCCTAACCCTGGCTACCTTCATGTCGAAGGGTCCACAGAAGTCAACGCCAACATGCTGAAATGGCCTGGACGCTGTAATTCTTTCCCGTGGGAGGGAGCCCATCAACTGCTTAGCAGCCTCAGCTTTTATTCGGAAGCATTTGACGCATTTGCGCACCAATTTCTTGACCTCCCGGATACCATTAACAATGAAGTATCTTTGTGAAAGAGAACTCAATACTAATCTGGGGCCTGCGTGTAGAAGTCGCAAATGTTCACTTTCTATTAGGAGATTTGTTAAGTGAGTTTTTCGGAAGAATAGTGGGATGTTTCTTATCGAAAGACATTTCCCTGGCATTATCGAGCCTACCTCCTACTCTTAGCACACCTATTTTGTCGAGGAAAGGAGAGAGACTTCCTATTCCTGTCTTTATAACTTTTCCAGCAGCAAGTGACTCTACCTCTTTGGCAAAATGTTGCTTTTGAGTACAACGTGCAATAACTGACATAGAGTCGCGAAGCTCTTGAGGTGTTAAGTAACACTCCGTAATTTTATTTTTATTATTTTTTGAACAATTATTAAAGAATCTGTAAATAAATCCTACTACTTTTTGTAATTTATATAAGTTTGAATATTTTTCAATCAAATTGACTGCAAATGATGGCTCTACCTGTGTCAGATTACACGATATCTCTTGCTCATCATTTTGTTCTGTATTTGTGAGTAAATCAGGCAATTTAAAATTTTCAGAACATGCATGTGTATATTGTTTATCTGCTAAGTAGGTTGGCCCGTGCCACCACAAACTACTTTGTTGCAACTTGTGCGGCAAAACTCCCCTCGACAATAAATCAGCTGGATTGTCACTAGTCTTTACAAATCCCCATTGCTTTTGATCGGTCAGCTCTACAATTTGTTTTACTCTATTATTGACGTAAATATTAGATTTCACATTGCCTGATTTGATCCAAGCTAACACTATTTGGGAGTCACTGTACAAAAATGTTTCTACTTGGGAAAACCTACCCATCAGGACTCTACCAACCCTTTGTGCCAGCTGTGCCAGGAGGAGAGCACCATTTAGCTCTAGTTGGGGAATTGTTAGACTTTTACCTAATGGAGCAACACGTGACTTAGAGCAGAGTAATTCTGTTTGCACTGAACCATCATTTTTTATAATTCTTATATAAAGACAACAGCCAAAGGCTTTACCTGATGCATCAGAATACCCTAACAACTCTACATTACTAATATCATTACTACTGACACATCTGTTCACTGTGATTTTACCCATAAGTTTTAACTTATTTAAAAAATTGTTCCAGTATAGAAACTGTTCATTGGGAACTATAGCGTCCCATCCAATTTGCAAAGACCATAGCTCTTGCATAAATATTTTGGTAACCACAATAATTGGTCCTACTAAACCGAGAGGGTCAAACATTTTCCCTATAAAGCTTAATATTTTTCTTTTTGAATTTAAGTTATGCCCTTCATCTATGATAGGGCTAGAAAAAGTGAATGTGTCTGAAGCGATATCATACATTAAACCTAAAGTTTTGACCAGGTTATCTCCACTCATATCTAAATTTTCAAACTGCCTTTGCTCATTTGGAATATTGTTTATGACTTCCGGGTTGTTTGAGCACCATTTATGCAAAGAAAAACTACCCAACTTGAGAAGCTCTACCAACTGAGTTTTCAGTTCACGAAGCTGGTCTACATTGTCTGATCCACATAAAACATCATCAACATAAGTATTTTTGATCATTGTTTGAGCAGCTAGTGGGTAATTCCTTTTGTACCGATAAGCTAGTTCAAGTAGGCATCGAGTGGTCAAGAAAGTAGAGGCCTTTAAACCGTATGTTACAGTCTGAAGCTGTAAACAGCTGATAGGCTTCCTGGGATCATCTCGCCAAAGAATGTTTTGAAGGCAAGTTTGGGGACAATTTATGAAAACATTGCGAAATGCTTTTTGAATATCACAAATTAGTGTGAAAATGTAGGTCCTGAATAAAATTAAAATATCAAAAAGCTCACTCTGTACCACGGGGCCATTCAGCATGACGTCGTTAAGGGACACCTGACTGCGCGACTTCATACTCCCGTCAAACACTACACGGAGTCGGGTTGTCTTACTCGCCTCGTTGATAACAGCATGATGCGCTAGAAAGTAGACAGGATCTCTATCAAAATCATACTTCGCAAAATCCACCTTTTTAGCATGCCCCAGCTCTACATACTGATCTATGAACAATTTATACTGCTCTAATAACAAAGGATTTGATTTGAATCGTTTCTCTAACATTAGAAATCTTTGATAGGCGACTGAAAATGAGTCACCAAGCTGCAGTTCTTCCAGAGGAGCAATGAGAGGCATGTCAACATGAAAACGACTGTCTTTAAGACTCATTGATTTTTGAAAACTTTCTTCAGCCTTCTGAAACTCATCGCAACTCTTCCCCGCAGGCTCTGGTAACTTTTCACATCATGGATAGCAAAATTAGAAACAATCTCAAAGTTTACATTACTTACTTCACTATTTTCAGACACTTTTTCAGGAACATTGCCACCAACTACATACCCAAACAGGGTGTTTTGCAAAACCGGTCCATTTTGGAGTTTTAAACAACCATCTAGTAAAACACTAAAATAAATATCTGAACCCAGTAACAAAGAAATTTCAGCTGGGATATTGAAATCATCATCTGCAAGTTTCACATTTTTAGGTAAATTCCAACTGGATACATTAATAAATTGTTGGGGCAACTTTGAGGTTATTTTGTCAACTATGTGACATTTTAAGTTTAACTTTACATTATTGTGGCATGGAAGCACACTTATGTTTACGAGTTTGTCAATTTGCGTTGGTTTATTACCTATACCTATAATACTATGGTGCTGATTTATAGCAATCAGCCCAAGTTTGTTTACAAGGCTTGTTGTAACAAAAGATGCCTGGCTGCCCGTATCAAGCAGAGCTCGGACAGAAATCTTTTCATTATTTTGATTTAGCAAATAAACTTTTACAGTCGGAAGCAAAACATTATTGCAAACAGGATTTGATACTAATGAAACCGCAGGCTCAATTGGACTGGCTGATTCTTCATGTAGCAATGTGTTGTGTCCTTGTTTGCATATTTTACATTTAAAAGTAAACTTACAATTTCCGCTGTGTGTCTTTAGACATGTGGTGCATAAATTATGGTCCCGCACAAATGTTTGGCGGTCCACCAATGCTGCCGTTTTGAATACCGGACAGCTGTTCAGAGTCACTTTCGTCAATACTTAGGATGTCCAATTGCACCGCCTCATAACCTTTGAGTGCACTGATCAGCTTCTCTCTGCGCGCCTCCAAAATGTCCACAGTTGCAGACGCAAAACTTATAGGATCGTCCACAAACGTTTCGATGCGCGTTATTGTAGCTTTGCACTGTGCACGAAGTATGCGATGTTTACGCAATGTTTCCTTAGATTCCGCCATGGTAGTAGGTACGGTAAATATACGACGAAACGACTTATTACTACGATTTATGAACACTGCGCACTTTGATAGCACTTTACGAACTTTTGCACAAAAATTTGTTTGTTTACAAACAAGCCGATTTTACGTTGACGTTGACACTGACAGCTGAGTGAGTGATTGACACGACACGACGACCTGAAGTTTGCTCCACTCGTACGCAGGAATTGATCACAGTACCAACCGTACCAATTTTAAATTTCGAAATGAGGGTGGTTGAAGATGGAAAATTTTTACCTTCATAGAATCGCAAATTACACGATTTTCGATGATAATATGACTACCATGTTTCTTGATGTTGCTTATTTTTTCGTTCTATTATTGCATAGAACGAATTTGCGGGCCCCGTACAACCGGCACAAAAACCCGCTAATGGCGACCTAGCCGACCACGAACAGCACAAAAACTTCAAGATATCTCGCGAAAACTGCTTGGCACTGATTTTAATCACTTCTCGAAGGACCACCGCACGCATGTATGGAATAAAAATGCGTGTAAACTTTGGGAAACTTTAAATTTAATTTTAGAGCCAGAGAACACAGCCGCTCGTAACAATCTTTTTAACAGGAAGGGCCGCAGCACAGACAAAACACAAAAAATCTAATTGCCGTCTAGTGTTGCAAGTTTATACATAAAAAAAATCTATTAAGTTACATTCACACGAGCAATATTCTTAGTTACTATTTTCTATGTTTAGATTGTTCTAAACAGTACCTATATATACTTTTTAAATATGACGCCTGATAGTCACGTATGTATCTTCTATACGTACATAGGCACATATGCAAATAATAAAATGGAAGTGTGTTTGTAATGTCAAACAAACAGTTTTTTTTTTTTAATTTTCTCTGTCTGTCTGATTGTTTCGGTTAATCTTCGAAACGGCTGGATCGATTTTTACGGGACTTTTACTGGCAGATAGTTGATGACATAAGAAATAATTTAGGCTTTACTTTTATTTAATAATAATAATTATTGAAGAGACACATCATTGTTTTCCGACGTCCAAGCGAACGAAGTCGTGGGCACAGTTAGTTTGTAATAAACGCTTTAAAGTTGAATGCTTATCGAATTTTCAATTCGACAAAAGCTAAAGATACCCTGAGCTCCACTGAGCTGACTGTAGCGCGCTCCTGATTCCCTCTAATCTCAGCCCGACCAATGAGCGATTTATGACAGTAAAATCCATTGTACTTGCTTTCTGGGAAATCATGATAAACTATCGCTGCGAATCACGTCGCTTTCACAACTCTGACAGACTAAAGGTAAAACGCGAACTGACGTATTCGCTAAATCCTTTGTGAAAATGAATCTTGGCATAGAGCTGAGACTGTTTTTGGTGGAAAAATAACATTTTATTACATCATATCCACTTAGATTTCATATAATAAAGGAAAATAAAGTTCCACAAGACGATGTAGAATAATATTTAAAATGTGTGGTTAAAAAAAGCAAAGTAGAGTGTGCAATTTCACAAAGAGCTGCAAAGTTCAACGGTCCTCTGCAGCCGGGTGGATCTGCCGCCCTCGGGCGTCTTATAATATTCTCCAAGAAATTTGTACAGCGAAACTGCAACACTGACGGAACCCTTCGAGCAATTTCAGTACATATTCCCCAACACTCCACTCTCGGAAGTAGACACTGTTGGCCGTGAAAAGATTTTAAGACCGCGGGAAATTGTTTCTTGATTTTGTTTATTTGTTTACTTAGATTTATAAAGGGGTACGTAGCTTTAAAAGCTCACTCTTAATATAATCCCCAAAATATCAACGCGTGTTTATGTTCACGTAATTTTCCCACAAGCTCATCAACCTGCTTAAAATGATGTGGGTGCGTAACAAAGTATGTAAACCGCGTCAACTTTTTTCCCTCTCCGTTGAGATAAGGCACTTAAAACGCCTATAGACGCACAAAGTTTGTAAAAGCCGAGTTCATAAGGCGGCTTTATTAGACAATTTCCAGGTGTAGAGCAGCTGACGTCTCAAATATTAATTTCTGATGGATCTCGCCCAAATCCCGTCTGATCCCGCATTTTAATGACCGTTTGCCACATCCCAACGGTTTTCATCGGTTGTTACATTCGTATTCAGTTCATAATTGATGCTAGAGATTAGTGCGAGTGTGATTCCAACTATACGAATAACTCGTTTAAACTAACCATTCTCATTACTCATTCAGATACCTCGACGATTACTTTGTTCAACTGAAGCAATTTTGTCCCTCGATGATAAGCTGCGAAGTAGGTACTTTGCCAACTTTGGGGATGAATCGTCCTCGTAATTTCGTTATGAGTTGTGTTTGTCAATGTCAGTCGATACTTTATAGATCACTTACTGGAACTATGTCACAATTTGATAAACGGTTCTTGAACTATAGGCCGGGAAAGGACTTGTTATGAGATATTCGACCCGAACTCGATTTGTTTATCGAACTGTTCAATATACTTAGGTAAATAAACTTTTATAGGAGGTCTGTATATCTTGCTAACGACTCGGTGGTGTTTATCTGTGAATCAGTTTCTGTGTATCTAAGGGCTTTGCGACCCAAATAAAAGGGTCGACACAAAGGTGTCCCGCTAAGCAGATTGGAGGTTACGTGACAGGACAGCCAAGTGGTGTAGGGAACGCTAATCATCACCTCCGGGTGCCCTCACAAGCTGTTTGGTTTTCGACTTTACGATCATTGCTTACACTATTATTGTCGGGTTGATTATACCCGCGATGATGGAGAATACTAATCTGAGATAATACAATCCATCATTTAGCCTGAAGCTGTCTTCCTCTGAACATTAAACATAAGCATTTGATGTGAACTTGATTTTTTTAGGGTTCCGTACCAAAATGGTAAAAAGGAACCCTTATGGTGCGACTCAGTCTGTCTGTTTGTCCATATGGCAGTCTGTCACAGCTGGATATCTCAAGAATTACTAATGCCATCAACTTGAAATTTGGAATAGTTTTAGATGACGTTTGCCCAACTATTTTGTAAATAAGAAAGAAATAATTGCAAGAAATAAATATTATATTTATTTTTTGCTACAGGGACTGAAAGGAGGGGTCTTAAAAATTCGAATTAGGGCTACTAGGTCATGTGAGGTATCATATAAAAGACTGTTGTTTGCACATTTTCAAACATTTTTTGTTTTTGGTCTGCATAGTTTTCGACTTCTGATGAAGAATGTAAAAACATACCGTTCCCCCTCCCCCCCCCCCCCGTAATCTCTGAAGTTTGCATAGAGAAACATCAGAAATTATTCTATGTGATAGAAGTTTATGTAAAGATTACAGGAACAATAAAACAATGTCTATAAACAGCACACTTTTTACGAAAAGAAAAAAATAAATATATAATGGTACGGAACCCTCGGTACGTGAGTCCGACTCGCTGCTCTTGACCGGGTTTTTTTTATGTAAAATTCTTCTTTATATTGTACTCTCTTATTTACTTAAGTACTTGAATGCTTAAAGTATATTTAATAATAGTTATTATTGATAGCTTGTCAAAATTAAATTCAGAAAATGAGAGTAGGTATTTATTTATTTAGTTATAAAAATCTCCCTTACAACTAACTATCAAGGTAGTATTAAAATCAAAGCAATTACAAAGACATGGAGGCAAACCAAATGTTGTTTACGGAACATGTGGTTTACAGAACTAAAATGAATGAAAAATATTTAACAACTGATGTTTTTAATTTTAAGCCCATATATAATTCACTAAACGTCCAAAACTTTGTAACGTTATTCAATAACTTGTAAAGCAAATGTAGAATAGGTAAGCCTACGTAGACAGCGAAGATATTAAAATTTTGTTTTCCAACGCAAACAATCTGACACGGGACCCTCGTCATCTGCGGTCTCATGTGCACATCCCGACACCCAGTTAAATGTAGCTCCAACTTAAATGTTATTCTCTTACTAATTTTACCAACAACGAACCCAATACTTTAGAACATAACTACACGAAACCGTATTCCAAACTTGAACACACTAATAGCTGACAAGTCTGCAAACAAAATAATTTAAATCATCTGAATACATTAAATTAGAAAACGAATTTTATTCAACACCAGATTAGAAAGCTGTATTAGACTATGTAGTCAGTACAACAAAAGTAAGCGTCTTAAATGAATGAAAAGCGCTTACTACAAATTCACAGAGATTTACATTTCAATTAGGAGAGAAACCTCTCAAAACAGCACTTAAGTCACGCCTTTTCAAGTGAATTTTGTAACCAAAGAGCACACTTGTGGAAAATTGTAATACCTAACGTTAATATATTATGCTAAAACAGTTCATAAGTTGCGCGTGCTACGGCGGTAAGCGAAAATACGCCGTTCGTCCGGAAGGGATACTGGAAAGTCACTCAACTTTCGTTTACGTTGCTAAAGAGAGCAAGAGTCTCCTTATAAAACAGTTTCATGAATATTTATACAGATTTAAGGATAGTGTAGTGCCGTTGTGTAAATAATTGCGGTCGCGTAGGGTCTTGAATTTAAATTGCTTTCGATTGCTCTTTGTTCAAAGATTGTGGAGTGTTGTGAAATAACAATCACTTTCAAGAGATGCCGTGCCGTCATGGGTACACTTAACTTCTCTTATTAAAGTACAAAGGTGAGAGTTTGGCTTCGGGATTGATATTAACTTATTATTAATCTTGGTTAGCTCGAGGCTACCCTGTTAATCCACGGATTGTGCAAATATTTTTATTATTCATTCCCTTCCGAACATACTAAGCCTTAATATAACACCTTACTCGGTTACTGGGGTGTTAAAATAGACGTTTCACTGAAATTTGTTTCATCATTTTGATGAAAGAAAAGTAAAGTTGCACGATACTTTTTTGCAATGGAAAAAGCTACTAGTAAACCATGTAAAGTAGCTGAGCCATCCTAAAAACTAGAGTCAGCTGCAAACAACAAATATTTTCCTTTGATTTTCTGCTGTCAAACATAATTACTTACAAACCTTGTGGAAACAGGAAAACAAAGTTTGCGGCATTTAAGTACAAACGAGTTTACCGAGGCTTTTACGTGAACTCGCGACAAATATAATTAAGTAACTGGGAAAATAATAATATTCCTTATTTTGAAGAGACCGATCAATTAATCTACAAGAAGTTATGGTTAAGACATAGGCTGAAGTTCGAGTATTTCTGGTTTCATGACAATTAGAAATAAACTTGGAATTAATTAGATACTTGCTGGTTTGACTTTCTTGAACTTCCAGATAAAGTTCTGCTTGTTTTTGTTGAAACAATTCATAATCTGTGCATTCGTTTTGATACTTTTTATACAACGTATTGCTTGGCGAGGAGTAAAGCAGTGATCGAGTGGCGTCCAAGGACTGGGAGAAGAAGTGTCGGCCGTCCGGCCGCGAGAAGACATTGTTACCATCGCGGGTAGAATCTGGATGAGCCTGGCATGAAAAGAGAAGCCTATGTTAAGCAGTGGTTGAAGTCGGGTTATAGATGATCATGACGATTGCTTGGCAAGCTAGGTATGCGTTCTTATAAGTTTGTGTATATTAATATTAACTAAGAACGACCTCTTGCAAGAGACGGACTCTCATCATGACGTTATCATTAACAAATCAACAATCGACTAAACAGATCCTTTTCCAATGTAACGACCGAAAAACGATTTAGGTACCTATTTGTTAAAATATCAAGAGACACTCCATCCCATTAACTTAGAATACTAATGAAAACACAATTCACTACCAAAACATTAAATTTACTGTCTTAAGATGACTGTTTTGACAAGTGGAGGCGTCGTAAAGCCGATCTGAAGTTCTGAACAGTATCGTGGCGTTGCGTCATAGGATTAGGGTGGACGGCTCGCGTGCAGGACATCCTACTTATCTTGTTACCCGCCTGTCCTTGTCACGACATGTCCCAGCGAAGGCTAGCTAAATGCCGAGCTTTGTTTGCCATTGTTCGGTTGACAAAATAGACGTTAGTTGGCTGCTTCGGCTATATTTCTGTGGAGGTAAAAAATTGCGTACGGCGGGAACGAAGTTTGACGTATGGGATTTTTTAAAAGGTTTTTTTAGATAGTCATTGAGATTTATGGTGTGGCTCGGTTAGGATGATTTTAATTATTCGTTATGCAGACTGGATTACTGTAATTTTAAATTTTAATCATTTATACTTCGTGGTTGCTTGGATTGGATTAGTAGCGTAATAAATAATGAAACATTTTAGCATATCTGTGTAAAACACAACAGACTTTAACTTTTCGCCTCGAATTCTTTATATTTGGATTACAAATCCAAGTATGCAAAGAAGTTGCAAAGTTTTACAAAGTTAAAATTTCATTACGAAGTTTTCCTTCGTTATTTTTATCGTATTTCCCAATTTTCTAAAGTCTCAAATTATTCTAGAAAATTGAAGTTTATCTATTTATATTCACTAAAGAAGTTTAAAGTAAAGGTTCATTACGAGATTGTTAGCCTTTCATCGTTAGACTTTCCTATTAAATTAGCAATCAGTTCAAACTATAAAAGAAGAAAAGAAAAAAATCTATCGAGTGCAGTTCTATGAATAGTTGCGAGTTTAATGTGCGAAGGAAAACTTGGACAACAAAGTCCGAGTAGTTTTAAAGTGTAACAGAAAGCTTGAAATCAGAAAAACTATAAAAAAGTAATAAAAGTAAGGAGTGCGAGATTTTTCGCGCAAATTGTAACTAGTGTCAAGTTTGTTCGCGCATCAGATGGATTTAGGGCTGTACCTACTTACTTTTGCGTTAAACATGTCTACCTTATTGACATGTTCTTGTTATTGCGCAAATAGCTTTTTATTACACGAATAAATTCAATATTTTTTAGCATTACCAAGCTAACTCGTTTCTAGGATAACTAGTTCGTCCTAAACGCGCGCACCTTTACAAAGTAAATATAGTCAGTTATTGTTATAGGAGGGATGACGTAACCGAGATTGACTAATCTTTAGCCGGTAGCACAGGCGACCAGAGAGGGTTCTGAATATCCACGAGAGCGCACCAATGGATCTTATGTGCAACGCCTTTGACATGTTCCGGGACTAATAAAGTCCCTTCCTGCAATACTGTTACGGTGCACACTGCACTGAACACTACGCTATACACTACTGGTTAATTAACATAACATCACGCTTGTGGTACCCGAAGTGGTAGGCAAGAAGTGTTGTTCAGCAAACGCAGATTTTACCAGACAAGTTTAAGTGTTATGCAATAAGAGGCAAGCCTTATGCTTTCAATTGGACACAACTCCAGAATCCGAGCTACAAATTTTTTGTTGAAAAATCCAATGAAACTTTAGCCAAACCTGGGATTGAACCTAGGGCCCCACGCACAGTAATTGCCCCTGCGAGTCCTAGACCTACGAGGCAGTGCATTAATTAATTACATATCAATTCACTATTATTGAATTAACAGGAAACAGAATGGATAATGAGCAATGCCTTGTCACACGCTATATCTCTGGCAGCTGTCAAATCCACGAATTTGCGCAAGAGACACATCTAATATCAGATATTAATCTTGACTGAGAACTTTGACTGACTATGTAAACATATTGTATATATGTGTGTGCTGATCATTTTGCAGTAATTAGCAATCCAATCAAACACAGTGTTACCACCCAAAGCCGTGTTCAACCATGGTGTTGTAAGCTCAAATACATACGGGAATTGTAATATTATGTTCTGGAGTATCATTCGCTAAGCATTACAAATACTTACATTTATATTAAATATTGGGTGTACCGGAAAGTTCTGTCGGTTTTTGTAAACAAAACTCGTGGTTATTTCTTAAAGCTATTATTTATATTTTAATCAATTACATATTGTCCCTTATTTTCTACTACACGTTCAGATACACACTCGAGTCCAAAAACACTACACAAATTTCTACAGGCTGTAGCAGCGTTATTTCCCTTCTGGAACTCATAAAGTATACAATGCCTCAAATGAACTTTATCGTTGGCACTCATTTTGACACTGCGACTACTCAGAAGTGAATGACAAATTATTGCGCAATACGTGTATTCATAGTCCGTAACCCAGAAATTATGACGCAATATTATTCAATACTTTTTACGTATTGGTATAGAGAAACATTCGAAAAATTTCTATGTATGTACTACCAAAACCGACAGAACTTTGCGGTACACCCAATATAATACAGCTGACCTGAGAGACGCTGTCCTGTCCAAATTTGTATCAATAGAAAAAAACACTTCCAGTTTTTCCCGAATTTAATAATACAGTAAAAAACGAAAAAAACATCAAAATATTTCTAAATTTTTTCCCGTCAATCAAGTATGAAACCTAAAAAAATTGTAGCTTGCGAAAAAATCAATTAATTGTCTTATTATTTTTTTTAATAGATTATGTTCACCCATAGGAGGGACCCTGTCGAAAATGACTCTTTTATTCAAAGTAGTTTAATTATAATTCATAAAAAACAATTATGAGTCGTGTTTATGGATTTTCCAAATTTTATTAATCCATATTCAAGAAACAACATCCACCAACTAAAATATATTTATTTGCGGTTAACATGACGCATAGAAAGAACACAAATACAAAAAAGAATAAATTGGGGAATATTATGCGCACATCCACGCAGAACGGCAAAAAAAAATAATTTGGTTTAAGTATAGTAATGGCTTATATTTTAATGCCTTATACGAGTACTTTGGCTTTATGTTAATAACCAGGATAAACTTATCAGTAGCAAAATCAGGGCTTCCTAGCTAGAACTTATTAACTGGTTTCCGTCTTAACTCGAGACCGCTCGCCGATTAATCTAGGATGCAATCAAATCACTTCCACGTTTTACTTCTACCGTATTGAGATTTAAGATTAAACTATTATAGAGCTTAGGCAAAACTTTCTAAAGATGAATTCGGTGTTTTGGTAGAAGATAAATAATCTGGGAGAGTGAGTTTTTGTTCAAACAAAAGGAAGTAAACGAGAAATCTATAGTCCGGACAATTCTAGTAAGTAATAAAAATAAAATTCGCAAAACACGTATTCGTTTGTATAAAACTGACAGGTCTCAAGGACGCATTGTCTCGACGGCCGGACTGTTATTTATTATCAGACAGTGTCTTGAAAGAAATAAGCAAAGCAGAGGGGCAATTCTCGTAATTTTAAGAACGTTCAGAGTCTGATCTCGTCTCAACCTGTCAAAATATGTCTAATTTCCCTATATATTTGACAAGTTTTTGAAATTGTTGTAGCTGAGATGAGATTACGACAAGACGTTGAACGTTTTTAATTACGGGAAATGGCCTTCTGATCTCTGAAAATAAATTGAACCATAACACATGGCTACGTTGGGGTAGAAAGGTAGTAAAAGCCATAAAGGGCTTATAGCTTTTACTACCTTTCTGCCCCAATGTAGCGACATTTTGATTTCGCTTTCAAAAACCACACGTATGCCAATTGTACATACCAAATGGTATATCTATGTATTATTTTTAATATTAATTACGCCACTTATTAACCATATTAACCATTCATTAATATTATAACTGATGTTCAGTTCCATTTCCTGTATTAATAAAACACGTTTCAATAAATAATTCAGAATTAACAATCTATTGAAAATGTTGACATAATTAATACTTTACATGCTCAATATAATGTACACAAATGTTATGTAAAACTGAAAGGATGTGGAAAATCAGGATAAAAAGCACTTCAGCACATGGTTTTGTATGAACTTTTTACTTTAGGTTCACGTGCCTTTCACAAGCTTTGAGACTCTGGTTTCGGTATGCACTGTTATGCGGATGGAGGCTCTGAAGATTTTCTTAGTTTTGCGAAACATGACTTAACTCTTAAATACATGATTTTTACTTTTTAAGCAAATTAAATTTATTTAGATGTAAGGCTTGTTCTATAGTAAGGAAAAAATATTTAAAAAATATGTTCATAAAAATACTTTATTTAAAAATAAAAAAAAGGTTGGTGGAAATTTACATCTTTATGTAGATAAATCAGAACTAACCTCCTAGGAACAAAATGTGCAGTGAGATAATAAACTCTCTCATTATGGTATTTGCTGAAACAATATTTTATTTTTTGTTTTGACGCAAACGTTGACATTACATTTAGAACAATGTATAGGTAGTTGAATATCCCTTACAATTGGGGAATCCCCGTGCTCTGTGGAAATGAAAATATGGCATTGAATTGGGTGATGGAAATTTCCATCACAATGCATTTACAATTTTTGCATTACTTATTAGAATTAGTAGAACGACCTTTGGCAAACTAACAGCCAAATGTGTGGACGAACTGCACTGAACCAGGGGAGCATGGCACAAAAGGAAGGAGGCCGGTACCCAGCGGTGAGTTGAACAAGACTATCGATGATGATGCATTAATATTCAAATCAAATCAAATCAAATCGTTTATTGCAATCCATAATGTACAATTACAGGTGGTAAATAAAGAAATAATAGAAACAATTATGGACCCTGTCGGGCACCGCAAAATTTTAAATAGGTAGAGAGAGGAAGAGCGCTTTTTTAATTTTCCTTGCCACTAAGTTATCATTATTTTTTATCTTATTATTAACTATGTATTTTGTATTTTCATTTATTCACTTATTTTATTAATATTTTATATGTAGGTCTATTCCTTCAAGAACATTCGCAAGGAGTGGCACATTTTCATTGCTGGTTTAGCTTAACACTCGATGGTTTTCAGTGTCCTATCAGACTTCACTTTAAAAAAATTAAACTAGTGCAGGCATAAGTATTTCACAAAGTTAAGGCGGTATTAAGGGGCCCGTGGCCAAATAAGTACAGCCACACAGGTCGACGGATCAGCTTAATTTATGCTTGCCGCGGTGGGCCTGTGGATGGGTGACCATTTTAACATACCGAGACCCCTCCGTGCCACGGAGAGCATGTTATTCCGTTAGTCCTGGCTGTCATTCGTGTATCTTTGACAGTCGTTACGGGTAGTCAGAAGCCCGAAAATCTGTCAACTAGTCTTACCAAGGGTTATCGTATTACCCCGTAACTCTATCTGTGGAGGCTTGTAATTAGCAATTTAGTTATATATTTTTGTTACTATAATGTTATTAGTCTGTAAGCGTTCCTAAAATAAAATAAATAAATAAAATAAAGCTGGATTGTGGAGGTCAAATAGGCAGTCGCTCCATGTAAAATACTGGTATTCAGCCGCATCCGGTTAGACTGGAAGCCGACCCCAACAAAATTGGGAAAGGCGGTATTGGGTCAGGAAAGTGAGTATCACAATTTATTATTATTTCTAGTCCGTACTGTCCCACTGCAGGCAAAGGCTTCCCTATGTTCCTTTCATTGGTCACTATACTGTGAAGTGCCTGGTACTTGTAAACTGTGCCTAATACATTAAAAACAAATAAATATCGGCAAACGGTCGTTAATCTGGTACAGGTTCTCTTCCGACAAAGGTTCCTCTAATTATTTCCTCCTGGCCTTTTCTGTACAAGTCTATACTGGATCCGCTGTTTTCCTGATGTCATTCTCCCATCTCTTAGTCTGTCTACCTCTGTTTCTTTCGCTGTCTCCTGGGTACCATTCAGTTATTAGTCTTGTCCATGTTTCCTTCTTCTCTCCTATCATATGTCAAGAGACATAATTGTAATTGTATAATAAAAACTCATGCACGGAAAATATGTTGAATTTATTACTTTTATAAATTACAAAAGTGGAAAAAATGGACTTGCCGGTTGGAAGAAACATGAAAGCAGAGAGAGAGTGTTGCTAGATATCAAAAATGTTAAGATTGATCATAATGTTGCAACTTTATAAATAACCTTGCAATCGATTACAATTAATCTTACTAAAATGACAAATTATTGCAGATTGAGTATTAAATTGAAATAAAATTAAGTTTAAGTATGTGTATGTTGAATTTACTTTAACAATAATCAGATGCCTACATTTACATTGCGTAAACACAATATTTGAATAGTAATTCAACTATCTTGTAGATCATACCGCAGCGGATGCAATCGAGCACGGGAAATGGCATGCCATGTAACCGAAAACGTCGGTGACATATCTAACATATTGTATCGGCTGCATACGACATTCTCTTAGTTTCGAGAATGTATTTCTGTAGAAAGGTCAGCTTAACATTGGAACATGTTAAATGAATTTAATGTCTGAAATACGTAATGGGATGGACCTTACCCAGTGCCTACGCATCAGAAAATTGTTACCGGAACTCTAAAAGTTTACTGACAGTTTTAGGACGATGGAATTAGATTTTAAGAATAGGGACTGAGCGTTATGAAAATAGAACAACAAACAGTTTACTCCGAATTCCTGTTAAGCCTAAAGAGGTAATGTTATGCTACGAAATAGTAATTTAATTCTATGTGCATCGTTTTCACATATAATTAACTAGCGACCCGCCCCGGCTTCGCACGGGTGCAATGGAGAAACGCTGATAATTTTAGGAGCCATTATTTCTCGTAAAAAGTATAGGATAAAAAATGGTTATTGTGGGTTATCCCTAAGAGATAGACATATACCATCGCGGACTTTTTTGTAGACCTTTTTAAGGTGTACAATACTGTAGTGTATTATTTTGATCTATCTCGACGGGTTCAGCCAGCGTCTACAATGTAAGCGCAAAAAAATGTGTTTATTTACGACATCACATTAGGAACCTCTAAAATTATCAGTGTTTCTCTACTATATTATGCATGTATTATACATATAAACCTTCCTTTTGAATCACTCTATCTATTTTAAAAAACCGCACAAAATCCGTTGCGTAGTTTTAAAGATCTAAGCATATATAGGGACAGACAGACAGGGAAGCGACTTTGTTTTATACTATGTAGTGATTATATAATAAATAATAATAATAATCATTTATTCATATCTATTTTTTTTTATTTACTCTTACTTGCTTTACTTTACTTCTTCTTCTTCTTTTACTTTGAATGTATACAAAATCTTGTAAAACATTTTAAAAGAGAAACGGTGGAGTTTCTTGCCCATTTTTCTCTATACGAAGCTACCTTTTGGAAGGGGTGACTGGAATCGATTCTACAGCGTGTAACGGAAGGGGGGTATCAACCCTGAAGGAGCTGAATGTGCTCATGAATTTCAACAACTTTCCCCAAAGAACATAGGTCGAAATATGAAAAAAAAATTTGGACCTCGCATAGTAAATCAATCAGCTGGTAGTCAGTTTTGTAAGGGAGGGCCAAATTTTTTTTTCATATTTCGACCTGTGTTCTTTGGGGAAAGTTGTTGAGTTTCATGAGCACATTCACCTCCTTCAGCGTTGATACCCCCCTTCCGTTACACGCTGTATAGATTTTAGTACATGTTGACGATCAAAAGTGTATTTTTTGTGTGTATTCTTTTATATGCATATTTGAAATAAATTATTTGAGTTTGACTTTGACAACTTACTTTTTTATGATGGATATAATATAACTATAACGATTAATGTACATACCCCTACTGCCCCGTTTCAAAAATCCACCCTGTATAATCACATGAACTAGAAAAGCTGAAATGTATACTTAGTTCTTTCTACTGGGTAACATTTCATACCCAGTACCCTAACGGCCTAAAACAATTAAAAATTAAACCTCGTAAAAGTAACCTTGTTCATTACGTAATTTGGTCAATAGAGGCTAACAAGGGTTTTATGGTACTTCTATAGTCCTCCACACACTGTATGTACTTACTTCACTTTACTTCATAATACCTTTGTTATTATAGGAGCTATATCGAATAATAACAGCAGTCTAAAAACTACTTTTAAATAGCTACAGGCTAAAGACATGACCAAAATATTACCATAGTCCGTACATACCGACGTACAGACGCCAGCACATCAAGCTACCCGAAGCTATCAAATTTTCCCAATTAACTTTGAACCTTATGCTTTAGCGATAAAGTTAAAAATCTATGAAAGAAATTTGACAGATTGTAGAAGCTTGATGTGCTGGCGTCTATACACGCTCCGAAAGTGACACGTCAAAACTTCGTCTAATTAGCCTAATTTTTTTTTTCTTTATTTTAATGGCTTTATCGCGGAGCGATAACGTCGCCCTGTAACATTAGCACAATCAACTAAACCTAAAAACAATTATAATTCTTATTTTGAAACAAAGAATGCCAGTTTGTACAATATCCTAGCTTGTACCGCTAAAGGACATGCCAGGATAGCATTACACTCTCCAAGATCATAATTATATATTTTTAGGGCTAAGTAAATTATATCCCAAAGCCCCATTCCGCACACACTCCATTAAAACATGTTGCACATCTTCGACTAGTCCACAGTCTTCACAGTTAGGTGATGTAACCTTTTTTATCAGAAAACCGAACTTCTTTGATGGAATGTGACCGGAACAAAGTCTTAGTGCCATAACTAAATCCCTTCTGCTAAGCATATTTTGATCTGTCCAATTATACACTGGAAGCTGTAGTTGGATGGTCTAATTAGTCTTGTCTCCTTTTTGCTCCCGATAATTACGTAATGCCGCGGCCGTCCTACTTCCACGTATCATTTAGTAGCATACTATTAGATGATACGTGGAAGCAGGACGACCAACCAGTACAACATGAAAGTTATGCTGAGCTGAGGCCCTTTTGGCATTATAGTCTTTGTTTTCTGTTTTTTTTTTATAGTTTTAATGTGTATTTATTTTGATGTAATGCCAATAAACGCATGTTTCTTTCTTTCTTTTCTTTGGGTAAGTAACATATTTACCTCTCTTAACTTATAATATCATTCATCATCATCATCATTTCAGCCGAAAGACGTGAACTGCTGGACATAGGTCTCCTCCAATCACCACCACTTCAACTGGTTATGCGCTTCTCGCATCCAGTGGATTCCAGCTGCCTTTACCAGGTCATCGGTCCACCTTGTGGGAGGCTTTCCAACGCTACTTATTTCCTACTTCCTATCCTACTATCCTACTAATATTATAAACGCAACAGTTTGTGAGGATGGATGGAAGGATGGATATTTGTTACTCTTTCATGCAAAAACTACAAAACCGATTTGTATGAAATTTGTCACAAAGATAGTTTATAACCAGGATTAAGACATCGGATACTTTTCATCTCGTTATTCCCACGGGATCTAAACTTATGCGGATGAAACAGTGGGGCGCTGCTAGTCTTAAATAATATCATAATAATAATAATAATTTATTTATTAATTTGACAACACTGGTCCAATGGTTAGTACAGCAATAACTTATTAACTAAGGGTTAGTAATTAAATTAAATTAAAATCAAATCAAAATAATAAAAATAATTTTAAAAAATAGTAAAAATATTCAAAATAATAAAAATAATCAAAATAAAATAATCAAAAATAAAAACAGTTTCTATTCACCGTGCCGCACGAGCAACCGGACAGCGTGTCTAAATATTGGTGCATCGTGTTTTTAAACGGTTTTATTTAGCTCACCCCGTTTGTTTTATTTATTTATTATTCTTGGGTGATATTTAGTAATTCAAATTTCACCCTCTTCCTGTCAACCGATTAATCTGAAATTTTGTATACACTTTGGATTTTGGTGACAATACAATTATGTTTATTCATTATCATTATAAATTCAAGATGGCCGCCGCTACAAAATGGCGGATAATTTATGTTTTATTAATCCCATCAATATGGGTATCAAATGAAAGGGCTCAACAAGCAGAATACAATATACTATAAAAAATTGAAATCCAAGATGGCGGCCGCTACAAAATGGCGGATAACGTAGGTTTTATCAATCCCATCAATATGGGTATCAAATGAAAGGTCTCAACAAGTAGAATACAATTTACTATGCAAAATTGAAATCTAAGATGGCCGCTGCTACCTAATGGCTGATAACAATTTTTTATGAATCCCATCAATATGGGTATCAAATGAAAGGGCTCAACAAGCAGAATACAATATACTATAAAAATTGAAATCCAAGATGGCGGCCGCTACAAAATGGCGGATAACGTAGGTTTTATCAATCCCATCAATATGGGTATCAAATGAAAGGTCTCAACAAGTAGAATACAATTTACTATGCAAAATTGAAATCTAAGATGGCTGCCGCTACCAAATGGCTGATTCCCAGCGAAAGCACTAGGAAGTGGTGAAGGGCGGGCGTTTTGGGGGACTGTCTTTTGTAATTTTGACGTTCGAAAAGTGCTGATTCTCAGCCTAGTTTGAATAAATGACTTTTGATTTTGATTTTGATTTTGATAACAATTTTTAATTAATCCCATCAATATGGGTATCAAATGAAAGGGCTCAACAAGCAGAATACAATATACTATAAAAAATTTAAATCCAAGATGGCGGCCGCTACAAAATGGCGGATAACGTAGGTTTTATCAATCCCATCAATATGGGTATCAAATGAAAGGTCTCAACAAGTAGAATACAATTTACTATGCAAAATTGAAAAACTAGAAAATAAAAATAGGTAAAAAAACTTTTTAAGTTAAACGGTTTTATGTTAAACATACATTGCAATGTTTAAGATAAATGTACTAAAAACCAAAAAATAATAAAATAGATACAGTCGTGGGAATTATAAACATATGCATAGACTAGACTAAAATAAAACCGTGGGGCACGTCAATTGTCTACAAATTATCGACTTAATGTGCGATAGAAGAATCGTTTAATTCGTCGTTAAAATAGGCAGTTGGCCCGCAGACGGTGAGGAAATTACTTACTATTTTCTTGCTCATGGAAATTCCAATAGTTATACACTCCATGTAAATAAAAGAGATGTTTCAACTAGTTTATCGTTGGACATTCACACTGCTGGCTGGCGAGGTATCGTTTCACTGCTCGTAGTTTGTCTTTAATCGACAAAACATATGATAAAAGTACTACTCGCTCACCACTATGAAACCCTAAAACTCGCTTATAATCGAGCTTGCTAGCTTGTTTCCACATTCTAGCCCTACTTATCACACGTCCATCGTTGTCGGTTGAACAACTGCCTAATTATAGTGTAACATTACAAAACAAACATTTTAATCAACGATTGTAGACAATTGACGTGCCCCACGGTTTTATTTTAGTCTAGTCTATGCATATGTTTATAATTCCCACGACTGTATCTATTTTATTATTTTTTGGTTTTTAGTACATTTATCTTAAACATTGCAATGTATGTTTAACATAAAACCGTTTAACTTAAAAAGTTTTTTTACCTATTTTTCAGCATAAACATATCACAGGACGTGCTCCATTATTTTCCGGCACTAACCGAACATTATAAACTTCAAAGAATCTCAAAGCAATATCGACTATCAATATACACACCACTAAACCATTTTAATTGGCATCTTAGGACAACAACTTTAGTTTTAATAACAAAGTTTCGCTTTACAGAGAGTATCACAATGTGCTTGCATATTTCATTCATGTAAAGGCTCACTGACACGGCTCCGCGTTTTGCTGTCAGCGGAACATTATTCATACTTAATGAAAAAATGTCACCGACAGGAACACAGTAGTGTGGAAGCATGCATGGATTTGCTACAGCGTGCAAACATTATTCCTATTATCTAGAAATAGAGGAAATAGAAGCACAAATCATACGAAATTGCTGGGAGGAAAACGTTGGAGCTGTCGTTGGGATGATCTCGATTCGACTTTTCTTATTGTTCTGGCGCTAATTGCAGGTCTATTTGTTTCGAATGTGAAGTTTGCTTTAAGGTAAACCTTTTGTTTTTATAACTCATCATCTGCCTAGCCTTTTTCCAACTATGTTGGGGTCGGCTTGCAGTCTAACCAGATGCAGTTGAATACCAGTATTTTACATAGAGCGACTGCCTATCTGACCTCCACAACCCAGTTACTGGCTAATACGGTACCCCTAGGTAAGACTGGTTGTCAGACTTTCGGGCTTCTGACTACCCGTAACGACTTTCAAAGATCCACTAATGACAGCCGGGACCAACGGCTTAACGTGCTTTTCGAGGCACGGAGGGGTGTGTGGGTGTGTGGGTGCGGCCCGTGGCTAAATAATAACAGTCGCACAGGTCGATCGATCAGGTTAAGCTACGCTTGCCGCGGTTGGTCTGCGGATGGGTGACCATCTTTACATACCGAGACCCCTCCGTGCCTCGGAAAGCACGTTAAGCCGTTGGTCCCGGTTGTCATTCGTAGATCTTTGACAGTCGTTACGTGAATTCAGTAGCCCGAAAGTCTGACAACCAGTCTTACCTAGGGGTATCGTATTACCCAGTAACTGGGTTGTGGAGGTCAGATAGGCAGTCGCTCCATGTAAAATACTGGTATTCAGCTGCATCCGGTTAGACTGGAAGCTGACCCCAACATAGTTGGGAAAAGGCTAGCCAGATGATGATCTATTTATTTAGCAATATTCGTTCTCCTGCCGTGCGATTCTGTAACCATCTCACCGTAAAAACTTGGGTGAAGTGAGCGTGGAGTGAGTTGTCAATAGTGTCAATCCCTAGCATCAGCATGACTCACAGCTCACTCTAAGCTCACTTCACCTTATTTATCACGGTGAGATTTTTCCAGAATCGACCGGCTGATACATATTTAGGCAAAAAGTCATGGAGAGCTGATTTGAGAGCTCTAATTTGCAGATTCTGTTGAATGTAATCCATCAAAACAATTTTCTCATATCACAAATATCATATACATACTTTTATAACTATAGAATACATTTTGTTACATGCCTTATAATATAAAAATAAAGAAAAAAACACTGGACCTAATTCAATTTTCTACTGGAAACAAGTCTGAATATCTCCGAATTTCTACATAATTTTCACGTGGTATTTATACCGAAATAGGCTCCAATAATTGCTTTAACAATTTATCAATTTAAAAAAAAATGATTTTTTGATTTATAATAAATAAAATAAAAGTAAGTAAGTACTATAAATTTCACTGCGCCGACGATGCGCGCTCGCCCTGACTGGTGGCCTTAATTTATTGAGGCTTCCACAAGCAAGCCTGGTTAAGCAGACGACAACCTCATAGGTTGAACTGCGAGAAGCCATTTAGAAACAAAAAAAAAAAAAATGCACGCTCAGTACCGAAATGTAAGAGGATTCTTAACAGACATATGTATGAATCTATAGATTGTAACATACCATCAAGCCTATTTTTCACAAAGGGTGAGGTAGATGTGTACGTATATTTCTCCTATATCTTCCTAGTTATGCATGGGGACATAATCCATGTAATAGGAGGCGAGCCTATTGTTGCCTGTGCCTAGAACCTTCATAAGACAACAGCAGAAAACAAAGTGGTCCCATCGGATGAATACAAAATGGTGAAATATGAAATGTATGTATTAAGTACTAACTTATCACATAGCGTACGGAAATCGTGTAGGAATAAAGACAACGTTTTGAAATTCTTAAGGGAACCCATTGTTTGTTTAATAATGGGAAGAGTGGCATTTAGCGCTCATGGTACCAGGATGAAAAAATTATACGAAGGTATGTCGAATAACTTTCATATTATTTAAACGATGCTACGTTTAATACATGTTTCCCTGATATGACTTCGCTTGACAGCTGAACTGACCCCTTCTGTCAGTTCTATTCTAAATACAAATGAATATTTGTCTCGTATTTGTGCCATCTGCTTTTATCGGACTCACGGAGGTTGCATGCAAAAACCATGTCAGATTAGCCTCTAAATTACTTTAAGTATGGTGAGAGTACCTAGTTAAACCTCCGAGACGCTGAATTAGTGTTCAAAACTAGTTAGACGTGACCAAACAAAAATAATCATAAACACTGCTATAAAAATAAAAATTCTTTCACACCAGCCGCATCGAATAAACAAGGCAATAAAATAAAACTTAATAAAAAAGAAAAGCTGAAAATTTGTTCCGCTCAAAAAGCAGGTCGGTGTAAAGTGTTCGACGATGACTACTCGGTAAGCTAAGCTTCTTTAAAACGGCTAAGGCGATGCAACCGAACGTGCTTGTTGCTCTGCGCCGCGCCTTAGGGCACTTCCATACAATATCCTCTATTTTTATCTTGTTTGTTCTTTAGCGACTGCAATAAAGAGGGTAAGAATGTGTGATAGAACGCGTTATAATGAGGAAAGCGATTCTTGTATGCTGTGCACGTTTGGCTATAGAAATTGTGGTGGGTTTTGAAATTAAATATAAGGAAAGTGCTTGGTGCGGTTAGTATTTTGACATTTTTTTTCATGGCGCTGTAAAAGTTCGTTTGGAATTAAATTTTACTGATTTTTAGGGTTCCGTACGTCCTAATGAAAAAATGGAACCCTTATAAGGGTCAGACGTGCGTCTGTATGTCTGTCCGTCTGTCACAGCCAAGACAGATTGTTCAGATTGAGTTAAAATTTTTACTATCTACATTTTCCACTATTGTTCCACTAGTATTCCAATAGTGTAAAATGTGTAAGAGAGAAATACATTAAGATTTAATGAGATTCTATTAAATTCGCTTCCTAAAGAAACACCTAATTTTCTAGGTTTCCTTGGAATCTCGGTGAAGCTTCTCGTCGTGGCCATGGCGTACGAGTATCGACGATTAGCCCACCGATATTTTGGTTCATGTAAACGGAACATGAAATAAACTCTGTATTCCCCGCGCATTTACAGATGTAGCATTTCACGAACGCTTCAATAGTAATGATTAATGATTGAATTACAATCAGGACCCTACTTTCGGCGACACGCATGACGTGCCTACCCTAATTCGGAATTCAATTTTCGGCAGAGGGCACCACCAGTCAGCAAACAGCTGGTGCGGCTAACAATCGAATGCGAGATATCGCGAGCTCGTTACGAGAATCGATTATATTCGTATTTCGATAGATCATTGTGCAGTACAAATAGAGCGTGAAACACGACAAAATCGGTAATTTCCTATTGATAGCGGTTTCTAGGCAAGTATAATTTATAGTTTATGATTAATGCACGTGAATGCTAGTATAGTTTATTCTGAAATTAAGGTATTTCTAAGTGTTTCTCCAATTTGATTTTTAAAAAAATCGTCAAATTGTTGTTAGTAAAATTATGGACATCCGTTAAGTTCGTCATGATGAGCCTACAGCAGTCCACTGCTGGACATAGGCCTCTCCTACTGCACGCCATTCAACTTGCTTTTCGGCAACTCTCGTCCAGCTGCTATCAGCCATCGTGTGAAGATCGTCGTCCTCCATTAAGTTACCACAAAGCAAAATTGTCTTCTTAGGTGCCAAGATCATCAAAACAACATATTGTTAATTGACGAGACGACTCAAAATTCATTCAATGCGGGTGTCACGATATTATCAATTCCGATAGCTGAGAATTTAAATTAAATCATTAATCTGGATTGCGGGTGTTATCTTCCATAAAAATTTGACCGCGAAGATGTTAAATAAAGAAGTTTGAAAACTGTGGAAAAGTTTATAATTCATTTAAATTTTTGTGGTCGTAGATGATATTTTCATTTCTGGGTGATCTTTTTTTTTATATCCAATATTATAACATTCAAGAACTTACCGCTTTTGAACATCTTAATCTGATTACGGCAGAAATGTACGCATAAAATTTTACGACTTCAAAACTCCATGTATGGAACTCGTAGTTACTGTTATTGTATCTATTCTACTGCAATAGAATAAGATGGTTCAAGTCCGGAATGAATCCCCGGGGACATCACTAGCGGCTGTGAAACGTATGGGTACTCAGTGCGGATCTTTGCATTTCGCTTTTATTTATCCTTTGCCAACATTTCTGCTAACTTGGGCTCTTGACACGAATGTTTTGGTAAAGAGTGTGAACTGTGTTCTGTTGGCTCGAAATATTTGCACGGCGACATGTTTTTGAAGTTGGAATAAAAGTTTTGATACTTTGCTTTGAAGGATGTATTTGTAGTCGGGTTCTTTAAAATCTTAGCTCTGCAGTCTGTATATGACAGGCTGTGGTATGAAAGTTCCTAGAAGTAAAATGAAGTAGGTACGTATGTTAAATATTAATCATGGATATATATAAAATAGCACGGCAGTACCTTTTAAGTCATAGTACTAGGTAATTGGTAGGCACAAAAAAAAAAGGTGGCTGGGGTAGACTGACTGAGGACAGGGTGTTGTGGCCCAGTCTGGGAGAGGCCTATGTCCAGCAGTGGACTGCGATAGGCTGGGTTGATTGAGGCACAAAAAAGATAGGCCGATGAGCAGTGACTGAAGTCGGGCTATGGATGATAAACAACTATCTACCTATCTGCCTAGCCTTTTCCCAACTATGTTGGGGTCGGCTGAATACCAGTATTTTACATGGAGCGACTGCCTATCTGACCTCCACAACCCAGTTACTGGGTAATACGATACCCCTTGGTAAGACTGGTTGTCAGACTTTCGGGCTTCTGACTACCCGTAACGACTGTCAAAGATTCACGAATGACAGCCAAGACGTTAAGCCTTTTAACGTGTATTCCGAGGCACGGAGGGGTCTCGGTATGTAAAGATGGTCACCCATCCACAGACCAACCGTGGCAAGCGTAGCTTAACCTGATCGATCGACTGTTATTATTTAGCCACGGGCCCCTCGCATTTTCGTGATATCGCATAAAAATAATGAATGTCCAACTTTCCAAGTCTACGTCAGATTTTGTGATTCATTGTCTAGACTGTTGACTGTCGCCAAAACTTAAATTATTCATTATTGGCAAGAATAAAGTAAAGAAATGTAATAGTTTATTTACATAGTTAAACATTTAAGTTTAAAGCGACAACTTGTTATTATGGACTTCGTAAACCTATAACATACAATGAATATTATCACAATAACTATCGGAAGGTCAATGACGTGTCAGATTAATATTAATTAGATAAGATTTCAGTTGCTATACTTATTAAAAGTTACACTGACAAAACGTCATTCATCTAATAGTTATGTGGCCTAGTGAAATGTTTGACAAATGATAAATGTCCCAAACGTTTTGTGTCATTATAATAATCAGCTTAACAATAATTCTACCAAATGAAACGTTGTCATACAAAAATTTGCTAATCGTTAGTTGTCAAAGTGAAACATCGGCGAAACGTTGCGCCAACGTTTCGCCGATGTTTCACGATGTTTCATTGTTATTAATTGTTTAGCTTACTCCTTAACATTGTTGATACTGAATCAAATAATCCTTTATTTGATTCAGTATCAACAATGTTAACCCTCTATAGCTCAGTGTAGACTGTAGGTAACATACCGTACAAACGCTTCGAAATTTAAAATAATTGATTTCATAACGTAATCGCGCACTGTAACTCGTAGTCTACACTCCGAACTAATGAACTAGTACCAAAAAATACGACTAGACGGCGATTCTTGTTACAAATTAAGATTTGTGTTACGACAGTCGGTATTTAGGCACGAAACGTGGCGTTCACTGTGATTTAAAAAATATATAAAAAATTGTTCTGCTCGTGTCTTGTGTATTATATTGATAAATTGGAGAGGTGAGTGTTTGAACTTTATTTTGTAACGTTATTTTTCAACACTTTCATATTTTATTTTGTTTTTGTTGGTAAAAGTGATTGTTGCAATTTTTGTAATTTTCTTCCCAAATAATTAAAAATAATGAAAATCCAGAAACACGTGTATTTTATTTTTTTGTAATCTTCTCTAATCCAAAAAATCAAATAAATCCCAGCTTATGAGTCATAGAGGGTTAAGGAGTAAGGTATTGAAGGCCGACGTCAAAACCCACCTCCTGTGATAGACATTTCCGCAGTATTGTGTTGCTCAATCTCTGTTTCCTATTACAACTTTGTAAATGCCTATGAGGCAATTTAATCCCTTAGCCAAATAAAAACATACTAAAACTCTTGTCACGGAGTCGCGTGATAGTAAGTAGTGGGCGTGACCAATAAAATGGCAGAACATAAGCTATTCAAGAAAGTCAACACGAGACGCCGAATCTCTGCGTAGTTAATGGACAAGTTAACCTAATAGCCAAAAGCACTCAATGCTTACAAAGTCGCGTCGGCCGCTTTATGGGCCCAGTAACTGTTAATTTCCTACATTTCGTTAAAGAAAATTCCTCTCCAAGGAAAATATTAGCCTCACTCTGTATAAGCATTGTTTCGTTTACGCTATATTTCCATTTTCATTGTTCGATAGTTGCTTTGTAAGGGTGCCGCGTATTTAATAAGAGGTTTCTGAGCTTTTATTGTTGCTTGTCGGAGGCGTTGCTAACGTTTATTGGAGTAGTCTGCGCTACCTTTTACGCGAGAAATATACGTATTAAGCGCAAAAGATACTGTTAAGTAGTCTCACCTCCGAGAAATAAATCTACTACATATTTAATAAAAAAGAAGGAAAAGTGTGCGGCTTACACGCGTGTTTTTTGCTCGAAAAAATCTATTGTTTGCAATTTCTTAGCACGATTATCCTCGTTCTAAATCCAGAGTTAGGTGAATTGCTTAAATGTTTTTGTTGACAACGAATTGGAAATTGTATTTTTTAGGTTAATAACACGCCATCTGTTCGATATATTGGCTAACCTTGGTCCCTATTCGAGAGGCGGAAAATCGAGGCTGGAGCAACAGCAACCGTGGCGTTGTGTCGGAAAATCGGAAAATCCCCCCAATCCGCTTCGGGCGTGACACTCACTACCGAGAGCACCTCTGTCGATGTTAAGCCTTTCTGGATTTAGAGCATATTCGGCGCCAGAAATTGCTTTTGATACGATTTTATTTCACAAAAAAGAAAAACAAACTACTGGAATGTTTTGTACCACAAGCCACTCCATTTTATGATCAAAATACCATCCAAGTTTGTAGCACAGCTCATTTTGCCACAGCCACACTGCTTTTCCTAGCTTCTAAAATATTTTACAACATATTATACCTTTTTTTAACTTCAGTTGCCTGTGCTAAGGGCCACGGTAACTCTTTCGAACAATCTGCGACATTATGTGTGATTATAATCTAAGTTTCTAGGTATTTACTTTAGGAACCATAAAGCATCGCGTATCTTTACGCACATTTGGAGCTTCATTACAGTATGTGGTTTCTTAGATTTAGTCAAAACCGTGACATAGGTACAGACTCCAGCACATCAAACTACCCGAAACTGTCAGATTTTCCCAATCAACTTTGAACCTTATGCTTTAGCGATAAAGTTGAAAATCTATTAAAGAAATCTGACAGATTGTAGTAGCTTGATGTGCTGGCGTCTGTACTTACATAAGCAATTAAATTTTCTGGAAAAGAACCGGAGTTACCGACATAGCTTGCAGAGTAAGCAAGCTGAAGCGCCAGTGAGCTAGCTATGTTTGTCGAAGGAGTGATGGCAGTGGAGCAGACGAAACCAGAAGTGGATACCGCGTACCGGCAACCGTAGTGTGGGACGCCCCCCCCCCCCCCCCCCCCCCCCCCCCCCAGCTAGACGGACCGACGACCTTAAAAGGTGGCTGGGACAGCCTAGATGCAGAAGGCGGAGGACAGAATGTTGTGGCGCAGCCTGGGAGAGGCCTATGTCCAGCAGTGGACTGATATCTCGTGTGTCCATTTACCAGTGTAAATGGATACAAAAGCGGTCTAAAAAAGTAAGTAAGAAGAACCAAAAACACCCATGCTTCATCGTAGAAAATGCAATAAAGTACACAATAAATCTGGCATATAACGTGGCAATGCCGCCAGTCTAGGGTAGACACGCCAGCACATCAAGCTATCCGGAACCGTCAAATTTTCCAGAAATTTGACAGATTGTAGTAGCTCTTGATGTGCTGGCGTCTGTACATTACCAGTCGAGAGCCATGCGGAGGAATTTTTCGACGCTGCATTTTAGTTTGTTATTAGTTTTAGTTAGGTTATGATATTTTACTTTTATAGTTTGTTACTTTATTTATATTAGTAGTTAGTTTTAGTATTAGCAGTTTATCCAGTGTATTTAGGTATATATTTTTATCCTCCTACATAAATACGTTGTTTTCACTCATAAAGTTACAAGTCCAATAAACCAGGCTTGATTTCAATGTAATGAATATGCATTAACTTGTTAATGAGTAGCTAAGACCGATATTAGATTTCAAAGGAGATTAGCAGTAGGTACGCTCCCGCAATATTCCTGCCATCAACTTGTAATAGATATCGTTATTATTTAATTAAATAGTAACAAGACTATTACTATGGACGGGGTGCGGTGTCTCGTACCAAATTGTGATGCTCCCAGAATTTACGAAGAGATCTTATTAATTATTAGGTATATTTTATTAGATACTCAATCATTAATTAAAAATTACTTCGTAAAATATAGGTCTTTTTTAAGAATTTCGTTGTTGTTGAAAAGCTTTTCCAAGAATAACAATATACTATCGTTGTGTGCAAATAATGTTTGTGTTTGCGGAGTGAGTAATTATAAATTCTTAATTAAATTGTGTATTCAGAGCATGTGTACTCGATTATGTGTGAGGCGTGGTTACCTGTAATTGAGTGTGCATTACAGGATAATGTATATTATAGAAGTTTAATTATTGTAAAAATAATTGTAATGTATCTCGTTGGTAACTTTTAAATAAATAAATACGACACGACGACACGACACGACGTATGTGACTTTAAATGTTTGTAAACGCACCCACAATACAGGAAAAATTCCTAGTGTGGGGCAACGTTTTTATATATAAAAAAAACCTTAATAATAAAACGCACTTAGAAAGCCGAGAAAGACAAACAAATCAAGTATCTTGACTTGGCTCGCGAGGTTGTCGACATGTGGGATGTGGACTCAGCGATCATTGTGCCGATAGTCGTAACAGTCAATGGGTTAATAGCCAAAAGCCTCGACCAACACCTGAGGAGGCTTTCGTTAGGCAGCTGGATCAAGGGCTTGATTCAGAAAGCGGCACTTCTGGACACGGCTCGCATTGTCAGTAGGTTCCTCTCTCTGGAGCCCTGACCTGGTACCTGAGCCGGTAGCTTGGACCCTGTTCCCGATAACGGCGGGCTACTATTTTTTTATATTTTTAAATATTTTTTTTTATATTTTTTTTATATTTGTTTATGAAAATATTTAAAAATGTAATTTATAAGTATTTAAACGAAATAAAAGAATATTACACGCACTTATAACAATAAGTTACTTAATAATGATATCCTATTATACTAACCCTTTATTAATATTATATTCATTAAAATATATTGTCAATCTATGTCATTATCTGTCTCCCCTTTTCCCAACTATGTTGGGGTTGGCTTCCAATCTAGCCGGATGCAGCCGAATACCAGTATTTTACATGAAGCGACTGCCTATCGCGTACCGGAAGACGTAGTGTTGGAAGTCCTCCAACAAGGTGGACCGACGACCTTGTGAAGGCCGCAGGAACCCGTTGGATGCGGGAAGCACAGAACCGGTCGAAGTGAAGGTGCTTTGGGTGAGGCTTATGTCCTGCAGTACACCTCTTTCGGCTGAAATGATGACTGCCTATATTATCAACCTATAAGCCATCACGCGCGTAAATTCAAAATACATCACTTACACTCTACAACGTGTAACGTTAAATGCGCAAAACCTGAAAATAGTTTGATCAGAATAACGAACAGAATTAATCGAACCACTTTTTAATATAGGTCACATTTTTCAAAAAATCTTCATTAAAAACGTTGCCGTGTCTATTTATTAATAGTTCAAGCAAGCCAATGTCAGCGCGGCGCAGCGGCCCGGCGACGACTCCTCCCTCGGTAAAGCGTCGTCGCAGAGGCAAGAAACGATCAGAATGGCCAGTAAAACTAAAACAGCACATAAAACCTTTACAATTTTTTTAATGACTTATATTCGCTCTGAAATAGGTCAATTGAATTAAAACTCAGTTGGGGTGTCTGAGGTTTTGCGCATTTAACGTTACACGTTGTATAATATATTCTGTACGAGTATATTTCATAGGTTGAAACTAAACATATTTGTTCGACAGTTACTTACAAGCTCCATATTGCAATATTCACAATATGTGAGAGCCATACGTTTAAAACTTGAGAGCCTGTTTGCCTGTTTTACGATCTAATATAACATGTAATAATAGTGCTTAATAAATTTTATAGTTGAGTTGTGCGTGGGTTGCGATAAAAGTAGATTTTTTTAGTCGACTTTTTAATGTGAGCACGTCAACGCTTGCATTCGAAAACGAATAATGCATTATATTAATAGATATAATATGTCGTCGAAACATAGAACATCATCATTATCTTGTTCTTATCCTTTCTTCCACACGTCTCCATTAGTCGTCATCTCGGTAGTCACACTCTTTCTAACCATATCATCATTCACACAGTCCATCCATCGTTTCTTTGGTCTCCCCCTACTCTTATAGCCATCGACATTCATACTCAAAACGTTTTCCTCGTTCCTCCGTATCACATATGACAACCGATTTCCACACAACTTTTCAGTTACTGGAGCCACTTTCAGACTCCCTTTTATGTACTCATTTCTTATTCTATCCACCACACATCCCTGTTAGCATCCTTATCTCAGTTGCATGCAATTGCCTTTCATTCATCCGTTTTGTGGCCCAACATTCTGATTTATACAAGAGAGCAGGTCTGACTATTGTTTTATATACATATTAGATGATTTTTTTTCAGGCTCCAAATTTTTACAGCGTGTTCTACTAATGCATATGAACAACTTTCACTATGGGACCAAGTCTGAAATCACGAAATCAAAATCAGCTGTTTAATACAAAAGTTCAATACCTACTTGCCCAAAATGTATGTAACAGCTGATTTTTCGTGATCTCAGAGTTGGTTCCATAGTGAAAGTTATTCATATTCATGGGACGAACACCCTGTAAAAATTTGGAGACGATAACAAAAAGCATGCTGTATATTCCCCTTAAATTTAAGTCGAAACATAGAACACAAAGCATTCATTACATACGTGATTTGTTACTTGGGATTTTTTGTTATATCTAACTCGCACTAGGAGTAGTACTAGTAAGAAATAACATAACAGCTCAAGTTGAAGCGAAAATGCCGAACTGAAACAGGGCGGTTAGATAGTTTATTTTCTTTAAAATATGTTTCGCTTACCACAACACAAGTAGTTTATACAAGTCAGGAAAGTTTTGAGTATGAATGCGGATGGCTATACGAGTAAGGGAAGACCAAAGAAACGATGGATAGAATGTATGAAAGATTAAATGGCTAGAAAGGGAGTGACTGACTACCGAGATGACGAAGTATAGAGAAGTATCAAAGAAAAAGACGTGTTGCGCAGACCCCATAGATATCCGAGAGATATGCCTTCACTCTATATTTGTTCGAGTTCAAATGTCGCCACCTTTTCCCATGCAACTCACAAAAAACAAAACAAATAGATACGGCACACATGATGTTTTTTGGCACACATGCAAGAAAATAGGCATAACACTCTTGTGCTATCTTATTGCACACGTGCTCAAAAGGGTCGGGCACTAGAAAGTATAGATACAGTCACTGAATGCAGACATGCAATTATAGCATCAACTAGGGAAGAGAGGTTGGTATAAATATGCGTTATTTCAAAAAAGAAAAGGGTTTTTGGGCGATAATTTTTCTGCTTTTCGATGTTGTCAATGCCTACTGGATACCTATTATTAACACCAATAAAACCAAATCAAGTAAAAATATTATGTACTCAAATTATAATTATGTCATAGATATACATATGTATTTTACTGTGTGCACATAAATAAATATATTTGTTTCTACCTGGTCATGAGGTCTCTAGAACTAGGATTCATAAATAAATAAAACTTAAATGTAAAGTTTGATCTTCGATGACATTTTTTTTCTCCTTCAATCAATGCATCTAAAATTTACTTCATAGTATCTTTTACTTTTTTTTCGTGTCGGCGTTTTGTCGTTTTTGACATTTGATGTGTAATTTTTGTGATTTCATAACAGTAAGTGTTTTTTTTTTGATAATTCGCACTGGCACGGTAATGTTTTCTGGCCAGTTTGGTTAGATGGAGGTGACCGGTGCCACGCCCACAAGACATAGGTATCCCTCGATATCCGTGGCCGAACCCAAATAAATTGAGAAAGGGGTGGAAGAATGTTGATGTTTTACTTACCCATGACAAATTGCCAACGATAATTATAATTATGCTGCCAGTCTTCTGAGCACGTCTCCGAATGACAGCGATGCGGACGAGTACTTCGACGCCTAAGTGTCCTTATATTTTTGTATTTTATTTATATAGTTAGTTAGTTAGTCATTTAATTTACTGGGTTGTCCAAATATAAACCCGCCATCTTATTTACAATTTCACTAAATCGTAAGAGGGTTCTGGAAGCGTCCATAGTTCGGCTATATAAGAAGAGCAGGCTCGCATGACCTCAAAAGTCGAACAATAACTTCGATACTATTCGGACGACCGACAAAAATGGACATTTCTCGAAGAGAACTTAGGCTACTTCTACTTCATGAGTTCCGTCTGGGTCACAAAGCGACGGAAGCCGTGCAAAATATTTGTAGTACGATGGGAGAGAATGTGCTCTGTTACGACACAGCAAAATGATGGTTCCAGAAGTTTCGTGAGGGTAACTTTAACCTCGACGACGAGCCCCACCCTAGAAGACCACCAGCAATTCATATCGACGTTATAAAAAAAAATAATAGAAGATGAACCAAGATCTCCGGTACGTGAACTGGCAGAGCGTCTTCAGTGCTCCCATGGGACAATAGATAATTATCTCCACAAACTTAATAAAACTTGGAAATATGGAATGTGGGTGCCGCACGACTTAACTCCTTCTCAACAACAACAGGGAGTCGACATATGCATGCAAAACTCGACATCACACAGGAACTTCGAGTGGTTACGCAATCTTATTACCAGTGACGAGAAATGGGTCTTCTATGTAAAGCATACCCGCAAGCGTCAGTGGCTTAGCGTCGGTCAGAAGGCAGTACCAACACCGAAACAAGACAGTCACCAAATAAAGGTTATGCTGTGCGTCTGGTGGGGAATTAGGGGAATAATATACTGGGAACTTTTACCACCTAATACTACAGTTACTGCGGATATCTACTGTGACCAGCTTGACCAAGTAACTAAAAATCTGAAAGGAAAACAGGATAGAATTTAATTTTTGCATGACAATGCCAGAGCATATATTTGCAAGAAAACTCGTGAGAAAATACAGGAACTTGGATGGACCATTATTACACATCCCCCTTATTCGCCAGACATTGCGCCAACCGATTACCACCTATTCAGGGCTTTATCTAATTACTTACAAAAAAAAAAAATAATGACGAACACCAACTAAAATGTGACCTGACAAACTTTTTTGACGAAAAACCGAAAGCCTTCTACGAGCGCGGGATTCTCACACTGGCGAATCGTTGGCAGCAAGTTGTGGATAACGACGGTCAATACATTAATGAAAAGTAGTTGTTAATTTAAAAATAAAATTTATGATAAAGTTTTCTGAATAATGGCGGATTTATATTTGGACAACCTAATAGCACCTAGTGTAAAAAAAAAATGGCCCACCCCCATGCTCCCATTTGAGAGACGATATCTCAAAAATCGTAATGAATATAATTTATTATTTTATATTGTGTGAAGGTAGGCAAGATACAGTTTATTTGAACATACACTATATTTTGACAAGACCAATATTCTTAACAAGATCGACTCGATTCTTTAGATGTGTTCATCACTCACTTTTGCTCGGAAAAGGTGCGTGATTTTCTTGCCAATGAAATTGACAAACATTAAATTTTGTTTATTTCCGTTTATTTAATCAAAATTGAACTTAATTTTGCTAACGGACTTCTAAAAGAAATGAGGTTCTTTATTCAACACCCTATTTGTAAGTTCGCGATTTTCTCAAAAACTAATGAATCAGTTTTAATAATTCTTTAACTAATGTAATCTACATACTTTTATGAAGGCTTTAATATACATATACAATATATTAAATTATTGTTAGTAGAACTTGTTGAATTATATTGTTTCAAATCGAAGAGCACCCACCCCATGGTTCGATTTTTTTGCACGCAAGTGTATTTAATCATTAAATATATAATTGTCAACACTAAGCATAATAATATGTTATTATCGCAACAAAAACGCCTTGGAATTTTTTCATAAAACAATCTAAGAATCAAGTTTTCATGAACACATTTTTTCTCAAAATGCAAAATAGTGATGAGTGCTATTAATGTTTATGAATTATTCTCCTGAAACTGATCTTAAAATACAACGAATTCATTTTTTTAGTAATTAGTAGACAAAAATTTCGCTATTATTTTCAATAGAACATCCATGATTAGACAAACTCGTTACGAAAAAAAAAACAAACGTTCTACGTTTTAATGATGCCATTTCCACGAATTATGACACTGATATCAATACTGATTACATCGATATTACTGGAACACATTAACCTACGGCTGTTAAACACAACGAGGAGGTGTGTGTGCATGTTAGGTATTAAGGGCCCGTCCCCATCGCCACGGCGCGGCGCCGCCACCGTACAACGACATGGCGCCATCAACGTGCTTTTTGCTCGTTCGAGCAGACCAACTAAGAATTGACGCGCGCGCCGTGCCGTTGTACGGTGGCGACGCCGCGCCGTGGCGACGGGGACGGGCCGTAATACTATCTCGGTAATTTGTAGTAAGTATCTTATCTTATGCGTTTGGAACCATGAATAATATGTTTTCACAAAACTTGCAGTACTTTAAAGAGCTGATGTGCTCTTCAGGGTACCGGGAGTAATCAATTAAACCACGGTTTATCACGTATGTTCAATAATTATCCCTAGAAATCCTTCGACGTATCTTTTTCATTTAGCCTGTCAGCCTAATCTGACGCCTAATCTCTTCTAAACTCAAACTAACTTCATTTTTGTCTCGTATTTCATGCCAATAACTTTTAAATGACTCGCAGAGGTTGTATGTGAGCACCAAATATTAGGCTATAGTCTCTACAGTACCTACCTACTTATTATTTATTTAATACTTCAAGCACATAAATGTATACAACGTGTAACGTTAAATGCGCAAAACCTGAAAATAGTTTGATCAGAATAATGAGCAGAATTAATTGAACAACTTAATATATGTCACATTTTTCAAAAAATCTTCATTAAAAACGTTGTCGTGTCTATTTATTAATAGGTCAAGCAACCCAATGTCAGCGCGGCGCAGCGGCCCGGTGACGACTCCTCCCTCGATAAAGCGTCGTCGCAGACGCAAGAAACGATCAGAATGGCCAGTAAAATTAAAACAGCACGTAAAACCTTTACAATTTTTTTAATGACTTATTTTCTCTCTGAAATAGGTCAATTGAATTAAAAATCAGTTGTGGTGTCTGTTGTTTTGCGCATTTAACGTTACACGTTGTAGAGTCGGACTTAATGCCATAGGCATTTTCTACAAAAGCACAAAAGCACAGAAGTGACACCTCAACTGAATTATTGTGTTTAACACAGATCGCCAAGTTACAGAATACAATACAATAAAAAAAATGTGTTTAGTCCCGCATCGTGCTAAAACTGTCACTGAAACTGTCACTGAAATTATTTATCAAACATTACCTAAAGAAACTAAGATAGGTAGGTGATACAATAGGGCCCAAATTAATGAAATATGAATAACTGTGTAGCCTTATTACAGAATTCGCAAGAAATCTACGCGATTTACGGAAAAACAAATTTACCCAAGTTAAAGATCATTTTCGACTTGAGTAAAGTTTATTAATATTTAATTAGAAAAAGATGTAAAAGTCATTCCTTTCATCAAATTAAATCTTTTGTCCAATACCTGCAGGAACATCGACGCGCAATCTGAAACCACGAATTCGGCTCATGATTCTAGACGTAGACATAACGTAGATTTTTTTAGTAGATTATAAACAAAAAAAAAATGTTGTTTCTTAGAAAATTGCGCGGTCAAAATGTTTGGCAGACCTAATTTTTCTTAAATAACTGATGAAAAATTGCAGCGCAAGGGGTTCACAATCATGTACTGAATCCATGGTATTGTGCGTCGATGTACCTGCTACCATTTATATTTTACAGCGACAGAACCTTTTCACAATATTTTTATCCTTATCCTCCAGCTTTTTTATAATCCGTACCGTAATTCCACTCATTTGGAAACAGTCACGTCTTGATTCTATCATCACTATTACTTTTTATTGAATTACTAAGGATTAGGAGGTCGCTGTTAGACTTGTTGAAATAGATACTAATCAAGATAATAGGAGGTATCAAATAGGTACCTATCTATAAAAATAATGTTTATCTTCTTCTTACAACCTTTAATAACCTGGGCTTATACATGTAATTTGAAAAAAGAACACACACAAACATACATAAACTCACGCCTTCAAAGTGAGTTATTAAACCATCGTTAAACAAAGGGTAGTTGTCGATGCTTAGTAACAATTTTGAGTGACAATATATTCTCACAGTAAACAAGCCATAACGATTTTACGTCGCACCGAGGAGGGAGTGCCGTATATATGCTCTAAAAGCCATCCGAGCTGCGAGCTCAGGCGCGAGTAAGTGGCGAACTTTAATAGTCCTTCGTGTACAATCACCATTCTTTTTCTTTTTTTTTTTTTTGGTGGGATTTATGAAATAACTTCTCCCGCTCTGGGCGGACCGGCCTCGAGGGTATGTCAAACTTTTACCGACTAAAACCCACCTGTAGTTTTTCAGTTGCCTGTGCCAGGGGCCACGGTAACTCTTTCGAATAACCCGCGATCCTGGCAGGTGTACAATCACCCTCAGACTCCAAAAAGTGTAAAAATAATTCTTAGTTCCAACACTTCACTGACATATAAAGTCTGTATCTTCGTGACATTTAAAAGAGCATTCCAAAACTTCTGACAACGTCTCTATCCTGTATTCCATTTCCCATAATTTTAAATTGCCGTAAAAATTGAAGTGTTAATTATGGCATTCATAATTAATTAGCCATCAACATCATGAAAATACCCTTCATGGATTATGGCTTCAAATTTATTAAGTCAAGAAACAAAATACCGGGAGTGGAGCGCGGTTCAGGGCGTTCAGCAAATTGGTTAATAAATTAAAAGCGGCAGTCTCAGCGCCGTCGCCGACAGATGGCGCCTGAAATACGACAGGTATTTAGCGTGTTGCAACACCGTCCGCCGCGATCCACGTTTTAATTTTATGCTTTACGAGCAATTTTTATATCAATTTTCCCTCGTCGTACTCTACATAATTCAGGCGGCTCTTTTGGCTCTTTTGACAGCGAAATTCTCGAGGTCGATACGGCAATTTGCGCCGAATGCCGGGACAAAGTCGTTTGTATAAAGAATACAAAATTGCTTATAACGATAAGCTAGATGGATAATAAAAATAGGAAACCATTGCAAAGAGAACCTGTAGAAATACAGTACGTGCCGTGTATTAGTTCCCCGAATATTATATTCGTCGCTCCCTATGTGTGGGCGCTTACAACAAATACCCCAAGTAAGCTTTTTTGGCTTCTTACCTAACGCAAACATGGACACAAAAGGAAAGATTCAAATAAATATTATGCGTAATGAATATAAAATACGACCGAAATATATACTTAACCGCTTAATTACATTTCTTTTAAAAATCATTATTTCGTATACAATATTTGTAGTCGTGGGTTCTCTGTGGGTTCAAACAAAGCGGTACTCGCAAACAACGAAAATCTTTTGGAATTTTTAACCCTTTAAAATTAACTGGAACAAAAGCTGTCCAAAGTAACTTAAGTCAATGTCTAAAATTCAACCGTGGAACGTAAAGGACACTGTAATAAGCCATTTTGTTTTTAACTGGCGTCATTTTCCTTTAACGTAATGGCACCATATTTTTGATTCCGAACTTTTAATTTATCTACAGATTGTTCAGCATTCACAAACATTGTAGTAATTACAGAAAGTAACAAACTACTATGTAAGCTAAGCTTAATAAACTTTTTGTTCTTTAACTTTTACGACCCCACAATTTAACCTGCATAAGTCCAGATCCCGTGGGAAAATCGGGATAAAAGTATCCTATGTCCTATTCCAGGTTCCCATGTGCCAAATTCCATTCAAATCTGTTAAGCCGTTTTAGGGTGAAAGCGTAATGAAACCTACAAAAAATCTTTCTTTCTCTCTCTCTCTCTATGATATTAGTTTATATTAGATTACTTTTGCGGATAATGTGCGACTTGTAGACGTAACTTTAAAAAAAAAATCTCTGTAAGGAACACATTTACTCTTTTTCTATTTATATTTGGTGATTGTTTTGGTACAGTCCCATCATAGTTATTTTACTTCTGACAGCAGCAACCTGACAGCAACTTTATTGTAACGAGAATAAAGATCAATATGATTTGGACAGCGATGCAAAATCAGAGCTAAAATAACTATGAATGGACTGTGCCTGTAGATAGTTTTACGCCATAACTTATTTATCACAACATTTCAAGTAATGAAGATAACATTCCTCCAACCTTTTTGAGTGCTTCCCGTATTTTAATAAAAAATTTAGTATCAAATTAGGTTCTGTGTGAAAGGAAAATATGTCATCACGAAGGTTTTCTCATTTCATGACCTTTAAGGATTTATGAGAAAAATACCACCGCGATAAACTTTGAAAGTACGTGCGTGGTAGTGCGTACTGGGAATACTGGAACAAGTGACATTTTGATGTATATTCGGTCCATAGGTCCCATAAAAACTTGGGAAATATATGAGAATAGTGAAGGTCGGGTTTTTTACCCCTTGTTTTTCATCACACAAAGCTTAGAATACCTAAAACCGGCCAAGTGCGGGTTGGACTCGCACACGAAGGGTTCCGTACCACAGGGCAAAAAACGACAACAAGAAAAACATGTTTCTTGTATGAGACCCCTTTAATTTTTACTTACTGTATTTTAGTTTTATTATTTGTTGTTGGCATAATACCCATTACTGTTCATGAGATACAGCCCGCTGACAGACAGACGAACGTACGAACAGCGGAGGCTCAGTAATAAGCTTCCGTTGGCACCCTTTGGGTACGGAAGACTAAAAAGTAAAGCTATTCATACCCGAAACATTATTATATTTCCACAAATCTACATAGAAATATAATCATGTACCTATTTCTGTTAATGGCCACGACACAGCCTACATTACATCACCACGAGACTTAAAACCCTAACCAATAAATCCAGCGAATCGTGCCGACTTACAGCAGGCTACACCAAAATTACCCGTTCTCGGGAAGCCGTGAATAAGGTTGAGCGGAAGCCGACTGACGCAGATAGTGTCATTACGCAAAAAATGACGTCGGCCTGGTGAGTTGTCGCGCCAACTCAACGACACCACAAGACACGTCGTACGCGTCCGGGCGGCGACGGCTCTAAGCATTTGTATATCTTGATATTGTCTGTTTTACTGCGAATAGAACGATGACACGTACCAAATCTGCGTAGTGTGGGACGCCCCCCAGCTATATGGACGGACGACCTAAAGAATGTGGCTGGGGTGGACTGGATGCGGAAGGCGGAGGACAGGGTGTTGTGGCGCAGTCTGGGAGAGGCCTATGTCCAGCAGTGGACTGCGATAGGCTGGGTTGATTGATTGATTGATTGACGTACCAAATCTGTTATGAAATGAGATTTTATAACATACCCCGTTGGTCTAGTGTCCGCAAGCGCTACAGCTGAACATGAGTCCTGGATTCTATTACCAGGTCGGGCAAAGTGTTATTGGGATGTTTCATCAGAAATTTCTCAGTAGCAGTCTCGACTCTGGATTTGTGCCCGGTTGTTGGCAGTAGACTCGCCCCCTGTTACATACTGACGAAATGTGGGTGTACTAAATACTCGTATATGTGATGAGAACGATCATTTGTTCTTTGTCTGGGTGTAATTTATTTATATATGTATGTTTATCAGTTGTCTAGTACTCATAGCACAAGCTCTGCTTAGTTTGAGATTAGATGGCGTTGTGTGAAAGTTGTGGAATATATTATTATTACTATAGGCAGGTACACCTCTGCGTAACCCTTCCAGGAAAATAGACGTTATGTTATGTATGTATGTATGTACCTATATAATCGAAAGTTGGTTAATCGGAGATAGCTCGAGCGTTGAGCATAAAAAAAAACCTTGAAAGGTTGTTTTTATTTCAATTGTCTTGCAAATCATCTATACTAATATCATAAAGCTGAAGAGTTTGTTTGGTTGAACGCGCTAATCTCACGAAATACTGAATCGAATTGAAAAATCTCTTTGTGTTGGATAGTCCATTTATTGAGAAAGGCAATAAAAGCGGAGCATCAATGAAATTCCTTTTGAAAACTTCCATTGCGTACGCTGCGTAAACGGTTAAAGTTACGAAAAAAACATGTATTACGGAATTGTTTCTCTTTGAAAGTTCCAAAAAAAAGTCCGCAACAGCACATGTCTATCTTTTAAGGTGGACTCACTGTAACCTTTTTTATGGTAATCAAATTTGTTCTAAAATAATTAATTATTTGCGATGGTGTTTTTATAAACACGATATTAATCCTTATCCAAACATATACGTTATTCATCACAAGTATTTAATTTTGAACAAAATGCCCTTGACATCATTTGATTTCAATGAATATCTTAGGAGATATCATAGTTTTAAAATAACTCCGCAAGGCGGCTGGTCATAAGACCCCAGTACTTTTATCCAGCGTTCCTTTATTATTCCTGTTCCCGTGACATTTTTTTGCAATAGTTCCACTCTTACTGATCATAGCGTGATCTTACCTAAAATAGCTTCTTAAAGTAATGTACTAAGTTACCCTTAAAGTAATGGAATATATTTTATTAGGTTTTTTCCTTAAATAACGCAGAAGAAACCGAGGGGCATAGCTAGTAACAAATTAAAAAAAACGTTGACAAACCCTGATTCCTTAAAACTTTACGGGACACTAAACGCCCCTCAACATAATAACAATAAAGCTTCTACACGGAGAGAAAAATCTTAGAAAAATTACTGTACTGTCTGATAATCTGAGTGCATTTGAGTGGTAATGGAAAAATTACCATGCTAACACAGTAAAAATTCTTATGCTGTGCAGTAAAATTTATTGGACAAATAGTGAATTTTTCCCAATCTCACTCAGAAAATTTTCTGTAGATGTCACTTGCACTCACTTTACAGTGACGAGCATAGTATTTTTTTCTAAGAATTTTCTCTCCGTGTATTATGTCTCGTTCTCGTCAATGAGTTAATAGACAAGAATTTAATAGCACGCTGATAAGTGCATTCATCCCTAATTACAGCCAGAAAACTATTCACGCATACCTGTCAACAACGTCGCACAAATTCAGCAAACTCCAATCTCCCGCCGCGCGTGTTTAAGTGCCCGGTCTCCATATCTCTCTATCCGTTCACCCAATAAAAAAAAACAGCACACGTATCCTATATCCGCTGGGGGGAATCTCGTTTTTCCAAAGTATATGCACCGAGTTACTGGCGGGAGTTAACAAGAGTACGCAGAGTGTTTTGTCACGTCCGTGACCGACACGACAGAAGCGTGACATCACGTGCCTCCGTGATTTATGAAAGGAAAATCGTCGGCCGGACGTACGACGGCCCTGCGTAAATGTTGCACCCGATAGCCTTTGCAGAGACGTGCGGCCCCCGAATGAACGGAACTCATTTTATTCTGTTACTGGAGATGGGATCATGGAATGTTTATTGTATCCGTGGGTTTTGGATGGACTGAACCTGAAAATTTTGATTGTCTATCGATTTTGTTTGTGCACAATACATATATGTGGGTCCGTGAGTAATTCTAGCAGCATTTACTCGTATAGCGGATATTTTCAGTCCGCCTACCCTTTTACAACTATGTTGGGGTCGGCTTCCAGTCTAACCGGATGCAGCTGAATACCAGTATTTTATATGAAGCGACTGCCTATCTGACTTCCACAACACAGTTACACCCAGTAACTGGGATATGAAAGTCAGATAGGCAGAAGGTACAGAGCAGGATACCCCTTGGTAAGACTGATTGTCAGACTTTTAGGCTTCTAGCTACCCGTAACGTGCTTTCCAAAGCACGTAGGGTTCTCGACGTGTAATATGTGAGTATGTGTGTGTATAGTCGATTCATGGGTGGTCAACCATCCACGAATCGACCGCGGCAAGCGTAGCTTAGTCGTCGATCGACCCGTACGGCTGTTATCATTTAGCCACGAGCCCATAATAGTCGAGATTTAAGCCTCAATTTTTTTTATCATGTCATTACTTTTTCAGGTCATTTCATCGAATGTGTGGTGAGGTTATTTATAGACAATCTATATACATTCCCAAATCAACAGAGAGCCGTTATTTGATTGTTCGCCAACTTGTTACTTAGACGGAATACGTAATAGAGCCTAGCGCTACACGTGTGTCATATCACAAATAATGTCTGCCGCCGGAAGATGGAATAGTTGGCGTAAGTACCTTCATTATATTATATGATGTATTAATTATGCAAATCTGTTTTGTATTATAGTGGCATGCCTATAAGTATCTACTAAGTATAGAGCTACGTGTGTGTTAATTTGGTCCAACATTATGGAAAATATTATTTGGAAATGTGTAAGGAGGTTAAAATGTAGTACAGGGGTGCTTGACCGCTAACAAGACCGAAACGACTAACGTAATGGTAACATAACTACGCTATCTCACCATTTACAACTTCAACAGCGAAATACAACCGCAAGTTTATTTTATTCTCTATAACGTGGTTTTTCATAAAAGAAAAAATGAAAATCGCTTTATAAAATTACTCTCTGGGAAAAAATTCTAGCGTCGTAAAACCATTAAAAGGCTGGTACTGTAAAGAGTGAAGCGAATTAGCCAGGCTTACCACTTAATCTAGATCCTAACAAGACACTCCCGCACAGGAAAAACAATTTACCCGTTAATGACAAAGGAACTGAGGGAAAATAAGGTTTTCCTTGTGACCGACTGCATTTCTAGCAACTACTACGTCAGGCGCTTCCCGCCGCGCGCCGCGAGAAGAAACAATTTCCCCCAAGGATGTTAGTTATGAGTTAATTAAGACATAGTAAGTGTGTGCCGTACGTGTGCTCTTTTCATTTTAAAAGAGATTCTGTGTTGTCAACATCCGAGAAAAAAATTGTACAGCGGTAAAATAAATTCTGTTTTATAACGAGAAAAACGCATTCCTTTTTGGTTGCTAAACAACTTCACGTTGAAATATGTTGAATTATTTTAATCCTATTCCAGTCTTACGAAGATTCTTTATTTCGAATGAAAATTGGATAAAAATGAGGTCTTTCCCACAATGTGATTGTTCCATTCACACAAGCCCGTGATTAACATTCAGCGCAGCGCAGTGGCGACGCTCTTTAATGGTTTCAATTGTGCAGAAAATTTTATTGCATTCAATGAATCTACGGAGGTATTTCGCCACGGGCGCGGCCCTTTCAAACCTCACCTTTATCGATTTGAACTCCGAATATTATTCTTGCATTCAAAGAAGGCCGTGACATTTCGATGGCCATTATTTTCTCTTTGGTGCTTTTTTAACTTTTAGCCATTGTCTGTTCGTCTGTAACCTCTAACATTTGGAATACGTTTGTTCTTGTGATTATATTACTAATGTTAAACTTACGTACTATCTACACTGGCCTGCAAAACTAAGTATCACACTTTTAAAATTGGAATATCTTTTTAAGTACACAAGATATACTTTAGAAATAAAAAGGAATCGAAAAACAGTTTCATTTTGTATATAAAAACTTCACAGTCGAGAACCCTCTTTTAAGAAATGACTAAAAAGAGCTTTAAAACCAAAAATAATCCTTTTCGAATTACAATTTTACTATTCATTTTTTTGTTTCTGTTTTGATTCTCATATTTTTTCTTGATCGATGAGTCTTGTTACAAAAGCTAAGTTAGACAGCAGCACATAAATTTTATTTATCATGCCTTTTTCACCTGTAGAATGTGCTAAGATCATGACTTTTCTGGAGCTAGGCATCAGTATGCGTCGTACTGCAAGAATGGTGGGTGTGACGTTACGAATGGTCCAGAAGGTGAAGCGAAGGTACGAAGAGACTGGAAACCATCTGAGGAGACCTTGTAATGGCAGACCCAGGTGTACTATTGCCCGAGAAGACCGTTACTGTGTTGAGAAATCGCCACCTCAATGCAGTTGAAGTCCAGCAACAGCTTCTTCAGACCCGAAGGGACTACATTAGTGACAGTACAGTGAGAAGAAGACTTGCTGAAGCAAATCTGAAACCCCGAAGACTATCGAGTGGCCCCAAACTCGAGAGAGAGCATCGAGTAGCGAGACTGCGATACGCCCGTGAACACATACAGTGGGATGAAGAAGAGTGGTCAAGAATTTTGTTCACAGATGAGTCTTGATTCTCATTTTACACTTCTGATGGAAGGCGAAGTGTCTACAGGCGGCCTGGTGAGCGATACCTTCAAGACTGCTTCTCAGAAAGAATGCAGTACGGTGGAGGCAGTGTACATATGGGCTGGCATATCTTCAGAAGGTCGCACAGAGTTAGTGGCCATAGAAAATGGCACTCTGACTGTATGTATGCCTGGCCACACACGGCTCAGCTCGTGCAAGAGAATATTCAGGAGGTTGGTATCAGCATGATGGCTTGGCCATCAAGAAGTCCTGATCTCAACCCGATTGAGCACGCCTGGGATGAGCTAGGGCACTAAACAGGCCCTGATTGAAGAATGGGAGAATATTCCCCAACATCGGCTCCAAAACCTCGTGTTCAGTATGCCAAACCGGCTCAAAGCTGTAGTCAGAGCCCGAGGAGGAATACCAGTTATTAAAAATTAAATAACATGTAAAACATACTTATAAATGTTAATTGAGTTTTTTGACACTAAGCTAAAAATGGCTACTTTTATTGTTTTATCTTTTTTTTTAAGTTAAACATTTTACCAAGGAAAGCTGATAAAATTTTCTATAAAACGTATTTTTTTATTTTAAATCTCTAACCTCTATAGATTAGAAAAAAATGAAATTTTAAAAGTGTAGTACTTAGTTTTGGAGGCCAGTGTAGCTACACTACATCGTAATAATATTAAATTACCCCAAATTGTTACCCGGCGGCATTGACACACAAAATTGAAACGGAAGTAAATAAAGAAAGGTTTAGTAGATACCTACTAATTTGAATCATTTTTATAAATTATGTTATGTCCTTTTAACCTAATTTTGTAATACACTATTGGAAGTTTAACTTATTGAGTTAATTTTACGTAGCTCCAACCTATGAATTTACATTATCGCCACCCCAGTGCACTGCTGAATGCGACGTCTAAGTAGGAAGTTTTCTGCTTTCGACATCCAAGTCCAATGATATAGTAAGACATCCTAAAGCAATTCGTTTCAACATAAGCCATCGAATAAACACACAAGTCTAGCCGGCACGGCCTCAAATAATGAAAACGCGTAAAACTATTAGAAAAAAGTGTATCAGGTCGAAAATTGCAAATTCTAGCCTCATTTTTAGTTCAAGCTAGGAGCAGCTGTTCGCTCTGAGTAGGAGAGATTAGATGTATTATTTTAAGTAAGCCGGCGCTCGTGGCTTTGTCGTCGACTCCGTAGTTTTGAGTTCAATTCTTAAAATATTTAGTTTCCGTAAAATGTTTAGGAATCTCTGTTAGAGAGGGGCCCATGGCTAAATATTAACAGCCGCACAGGTCGATCGATCAGTTTAAGCTAAGCTTGCCGCGGTTGGTCTGTGGATGGGTGACCATCTTTACATACCGAGACCCCTCCGTGCTTCGGAAAGCACGTTAAGCCGTTTGTCCCGGCTGTCATTCGTAGATCTTTGACAGTCGTTACGGGTAGTCAGAAGCCCGAAAGTCTGATAACCAGTCTTACCTAGGGGTATCGTTTTACCCAGTAACTGGGTTGTGGAGGTCAGATAGGCAGTCGCTACATGTAAAATACTGATATTCAGCTGAATCCGGTTAGACTAGAAGCCAACCCCAACATAGTTGGGAAAAGGCTAGGCAGATGATGTTTAGGAATCTCTGTTATGTAGCGGTGTAGGATGGAGTCGCGTAAAAAAGTATTTTTAAAACGTAGAAAACTTATTTGTAAAATACCTCAGTAAATATTTTCGTTATGTTACCATCTACCTCAAATCTAGACGTATAATTTTGGAATCGACGTTTCTGTTTGATTAATGTAACAATTCATATGATTGTATTAAACATCAGCAATAGAATAAGTTATGTAGTACATAGGATACTATGTATCGAGGTGTGCGCGCACGACTGCTGTCTGCTGTACCCTCTGGTCGCTCAAACTCAGGATCGCGAGCACCCCTACGGCGTCTTACTACTCAGTTCAATAAGATTTTCCGATTTTTATATTGATTTCTTTGCTGTTTCCGCTGGAAAATTTAAAAGTATTGCGCTTAAAATTATAGCAGAATTAAGTACATAAAAATCCTAAAATCATAATTTATATTTTAAATATTCTATTATATTATCTTCTTTATTTTTTATTTTTATTTTTACCCGTATATGTTTCAGATTAGTTTTATTTTTTTATATTTAACCATATTCCCTATTCAAAGTAGGAAATTTATATCGCACGCCGTTCGTGTTTGCTTAACTTTTTTTTATATTATGTGGAAAATGTTGTTGGTGTATAACCATAATACTCCCATTTTAGTTTTAAGTTCTATACTATAACATTGTAACGTGTAACCATTTATTTTCACAAATAAAATAAAAAAAATCTAATATTATCATAAGAAATTTAAAGAGTTAGCAGTAGAGCATGTGGTGGTCTAGTGGTAACGGCCCTGACTGAAGAGAAATCGTGGATTCGAACCCCGAGCACTTTTTGTAAATAATTTCATCACCACTGCTCTTAAAACGGTGAAGGAAAACATCGTGAGGAAACCGAAATGTCCTAGAAACCCAAATTCGAAGACGTGACATCCGCCAACCCGCACTGGGTCCGCGTGGTGGATTATGGCCCACTTCCTCTCACAGAGAGGAGGTCTGTGTCCCAGCAGTGGGAATATTATAGGCTTAATATGCTGAATGAAAACAGATTGAATTCTCTTCTCTAAACAGTGTCTACGATACATGTTGATCGACTGTAACCGTCAAAAAACTTGGGCAAACTTGTATGATCAAAATGTTCAACAGGGAAGAAAAAGCCTGTAAGACTGGAGGTGTCGTGGAGGTTCCCGTCGTGTCGACAGTGGCGCCGCCGGCCCAACACTGACCATCACTCTATTGTTCTATAAAGTTTGGTTTCGTCGCCCCCAAACAACGAGGACACTTCTCAACAACACAGACGGTCTGTTAAAAGCCTTGCTTGTGATGTGCACCGCGCTTTATTTACCCCAGACGCTTTTCCGATAGGGGTTTTTTTAGAGTTGAGTGATGAAGAGATGAGCGCATTCATATTTGTTTTTTTTTTCGAAATAATTGCGTTTATTTATTTATTAGGAAACTCAATAGCTTATAATTAACTTACATGAGTTATGAATGTTCACCCCACTATCAATGAACAGTTCAATGCAGTTGCGTCAAAGTTACAGCATCTTGAGTTTGCATACACTGCTCAGTGATATCGAAATGATGACAATTATCACTTAACCTAATAAGAGAGTTTCACGACATTGAAAAAGCTAGGTTAATTAGAAAGTAGCGAGAGAAAAAAAAAGAAAAAAAACAAGTATGGCTATCAATAATAAGTAAAATGCGGTTATTGACACATTACTCACATTAAAATTAAAGTTAAAAGTATGAACCAGTATTATGACTATATTAATTAACAAAAAGGAAAATATATAACTAAATTATTTGCTTAACATTGTTTGACGTTGTGAATATATTTCCACTCTGCAATTGGAACGTGTTTCGTTGAAATATATGAAATATGTCTCTTTATTAAAAAAATGAGAATAAGAAAGAGTTTATTTATTTATTTATTTTTTAGGAAAACTTACAGCTAAACAGATACAGTAAGTAATAAAATTATACAAAAATAAGGCCAATTACAAGTTTCCACGTGTAGTAGGTATGTACGTATATATAATCATATATACCACAATATAAAATATGGTCATATATAATACAGTGTAACATATAATCAAATATAGTATATTATCATATCAAACAGAACATTAATAATAGACTATAAATATTGAAGACAGAACAGTAGAATTACTGCTTACGCTCGAAGAAGCAATTAGCTAACATTTTCTTCAATTTAGCAACACTAGTATTGAAAATGTCGATATCAGCTTCCTGGCAGGTTGCGTTGTACATACGACTCGCTCTCACCATGTACGAGTTCCGCCTGTATGTAGTGGCTACCACTGGGGTGTGCAATAAATGAGGTCTACGTAAGAATACAGACGGCACTCGCAGCCCGACCTTGTGCAACAACTCGGTAACACCAGTTGTTCCATTGGCAATTTTGCAAAGAAACACAAGATCTGATATTTTTCGCCTTTCATAAAGTGGAAGGATATGAAATTTTTTGCAACGGTAGGTATAATTCGTTAAAAACGTCTTAGACCGATATTGGATGTGCCTTAAAAACCTTTTCTGTATGCTCTCAATACGATTTATGTAGACATTATAGTTGGGGTTCCAGACTTGAGAAGCATACTCCAAATGACTGCGAACAAAAGAACAGTATAATATTTTAATTGTCTTAATATTTTTGAACTCCGAGGACACCCGTAGAATGAAACCTAGTGCTTTTGATGCTTTCTTGACAATATTGTCTATGTGTGCATCAAAGAGGAGCTTACTGTCAAAGGTAACTCCCAGATCCCTGATAGTGACGACCCTATTTAGTGCTGTATCCAAAAGCATGTAGTCATGTACGATCGGGATAGGTTTCCGTGTAAAGGAGCAAACATAACACTTAGAAACATTCAAGTCCAACTTATTAATAATACAATAGACCTGAAAATTATTAAGGTCTATCTGCAATAGCTGAGCATCTGCCACGGTACTTATTTGTCTCATTATCTTCATATCGTCAGCATATAATAATAATTTTGAATATCGGAAAGAAGAAGTGATATCGTTGATAAATATAATAAATAACAAAGGCCCTAGCAAGGATCCTTGGGGAACCCCCGAGGGGACATTCATAGGTTTAGAGGAGTATCCATTCAAGACCACAGTCTGACATCTGTTCTCCACATAGGACTTGAACCATCGGAAAAGATCACCCCTAATGCCCACCGATAAAAGTTTACGCAAAAGGATCACGTGATCTATCCGATCGAAACACTTCCTGAAGTCGGTATATATAACATCGACTTGGGACCTCTGTGACATACACTCGGAGAGGTAGTCGCTACAGACTGTGAGATTAGACGAGGTCGACCGACCCCTTACGAAGCCGTGCTGGCTTTCACATAAACTGTGCTTGAGTGCCGAATAAACCTGTGCATGCACAATTTTCTCCAGCACTTTAGCAAACACACACAGCTTCGAAATAGGTCGGTAATTCTCGACCAATGTCTTTGACCCTTTTTTATGTATCGGTGTTATATATGCCGACTTCCATATCTTAGGCATCACGCCAGTAGCAAGCGATTTTTCAAACAGGATGGAAAGTGGCAAAGAAAGATCCTTGGCGCAGTTGACGATGAATATGGGCGAAATGTCATCTGGACCCGCAGATTTGTGTAAATCCACTTGTTTTAGCAGCCTACATACCTCACTTAGCCGTGTTTCTACGTGACTTATGTCGTGTGTGTTATCATTGGGTCCATCGATCATATTATAAACTGAAGGTTGACTGTTGGCATTACTAGTATCGTCAAGAAAGTTAGAGTGAAAAGAGTTACTGAACATATCACAAATTACGTCACCATCACTGGAAGTTACCTGGCCAAATTGCATCACTGATGGGTAAGAACAAGATTGTCTTTTAGACTTGACGTACCTCCAAAATGCCCGTGGATTGTTACGTATGTCAGATTCAATTTTAGCTATGTAGTTGTCAAACATATCCCCCTCCAGGTCTTTAGCCCGTTGCCGGAGTATAATGAAAGACTGATAGTCAGATAGGTTCCTGTACTTCTTAAATTTAGTGTGAAATTTAGCTTTTTCCTTTAAGATTTTTATCAAAGGACTTTTGTACCAGAGAGGGTATTTTGAGTTGGGGACGACAGTTTTAGTCGGAATATACGCGGAATGCAGCCTACTTATTAGTCCATAAAAGTATGCTACCGCTTCTTCCATCGACCTACTACTTAACTCCGACTGCCAGTCTACACGATTTAACTCGCCTTTTATACTTTCGTAATCGGCAGACTTATATAAGAATTTTACGTAGGACCTACCTGGTAGTAGATGTAGTTCAACGAATTCCGCGGTAACACATAAGGCTCTGTGATGAGGATCTTCCGGCACTAGTGGATCATCACAGCAGCTGACGATAACTTCATCATTAGAAAAAACCAAATCGAGGATTCTACCATTGACGTTCGAGTGACTATTATATTGCATTAAATTACACGTATTAAGATTATCAATCAAAGTAGTCTGAACACTGCTATGAACATTTGTAGGGTATAACGATTGTCCGTCGCCGGCCCGCTGCCATACAATATTAGGTTGATTGAAATCGCCTAAGACAATAAACTTATCGGATTGTTAGTGAGAAGTTTTTTTTTTAATTTTCTTGAGTGTATCCTTCGCTGTCGAAAAGTTCGTAGGTTCTGATGGACTGATGAAATTATGATTTATTTCAGCCGAAAGACGTCCACTGCTGGACATAAGCCTCCCCCTCCCCCAAGCACCGCCACTTCAACCGATTCTGTGCTGAAAGTTCATTAGTTGTGTAACATAATTTATAACACATTTGCTCGTAAAAGGTCTCTTACTGCACCAATTTCAATATCGTAATGCATCTCATTACGTACTTGTGCGTAATTGTAATGTAAAACGCACGGTTTATCAAGATGCTCCGTCTAAAACGAACGGTACTTTTTTAAATCTTACCAAAGAGTTTTTATGTCAGAAAAGTGGTCAACATTTTATGAATAAAATTAACTTTGGGAGATAAAAAAATTTTATAAAAAAAAAAACAACCGACTTCCAAAAAAACACTACAAAGTGAAAAATAATTTTAATTTTGGAAGTCGGTGTCGTTGGTTCCGCATTTTGGTTTTTTGACACCGACTTCCGAAATTAAAATTATTTTTAACTTTGTAGTGTTTTTTTGGAAGTCGGTTGTTTTTTTTTTATAAAATTTTTTATTTTTCACTTTTTAGTTCTATCTACCCCAATCAAATTCATATAAACACTACTTGCTATGTAAATATCAGTGACAGGAAGCTGCATCTGCGTTTATAGGGTACAGACGTGATGTTATGTTGTGCGATTGCGTAAACAATGCATACATATGCGATAGCAGCAATCGCGGTTGTTTTACTGGTATTAATTATTATTATAATAAAAAAAATTATAACCTTTGTAGTGAGTACAGGCGTGATATTATGTTGTGTGATGGTGTAAACAATGCTTAGATATGCTATAGCAACAATCGCGGTTAATCTGCTGTTATTTATTGAAGAGTTCCCCAGATTTCTACAAGATCCCATCATCAGATATTGAAATGGTGACAATGGGACCACACGGGAAGCACCAGCTTTCAAATAAAAAAAGAATCATGAAAATCGGTTCACCCAGTCGGTTATTATGAGGTAACAAACATAACAAAAAAAAAAAAAAAAAAAAAAAAATACAGTCGAATTGATAACCTCCTCCTTTTTTTGAAGTCGGTTAAAAATATAATAAATAAACATGTAATTCTTTAATTTAATTAATTTTGACAATTAATTACAACCATTTATCTGTAACAAAAACACAAAAGTATTATTTACTTTATTAGTAATACTGGCTGTTTTTTGTGCCTTTGCCATAAACAAAAGACGCTGATGCGCGCGCATCGCTAATTTGCGCATCGTTAATTTTTTTTTACTGTTTTAACAAGTAATTAAAGATTTATTCGTTTAAGAAAGTCCGAGTTTTATTTATTTCCTCACAAATGTGTTATAAAACGTCGTATGACATACGTGCGGTTTGATAATTACAGCCTCTGCTTTCTTATAGCCCTCACCTACGGCTCGGGCTTGCAATATCGCCTCAGCTGTAATTTTCAACTTACCGCACTTATATCATAATGTACTATTATTAGAATTGTTAAATCCTACTTATATCACTTTTTTACCGGGAAAAGTTTAATTATAATTTCACTATCGCTGTTAACAAATAATCAGACAAATAATAATTATTATTTTACTGGCTTCCAACAAAATAGTAGTCTAATGAAAAGACTTAAGAGAGAATCTTCTTTAGAATGAAAACATTGCCGGTATTATCCATTGCGATACAAAAGGAAAATACTTCTCGATTTCATGTTTAGCAGTTATAGCGCAGACGAGTCTGTTATTCAGCTGACTGAATACTTCAAATTAATAGTCGACTTGGCTGACTATTTAGAACGATTCCCTTTTTTAAATTAAGATAGAAAATGAAACCGTAAAACTTGAAACATAGAGACCAGAATGCTATAGCAAAACCGGTGTTACTCACTGAAAATATTTTCATCTTTATCTCGTCCTTATTCCTATCTCCGCCACAATATTGTAAAAGTGTATTCAGCACTGCCGCAAAAATTCCAAACCTTGGCGAAGGTTATAAAAGAATGTAACATAATAACATTCTTGGGTGGGCCACGTACGGAGGCTGAAAGACTGTTCACGGTTCCATGTCAGCACGTGCCTTAGATCCTTATCCCTCAGTATTATAAAGACGTGAATACAAGTCCGGTCCACTTATTTCTATCTCGGATCTAGGGTTAGACTTGTTAGAATTCAGTTAGTCCATTTACTGAAGAGAAATCAAATTCCTTAAGGTTAACAAACCTAAAATTCCAAGATCGAAAACAATTTCACCTTCGTCACTATACAAAAGTAACGTAATATTTTTCTTTGCAAATCTAGTTACGTGGATAAGGTTGGTTAAGTATAAAGGTCGAGTAACGTTTTTACAGTAAAAATGTTACAGTGTATACTTTTCAGGAGAGGGTTTGCAGAGGAACAATAACACGGTGCTTTAAAATGTCACATAAATACATCAGGCACCGCAGGCTACGTCTACCAACACAATTCTTCATGCGTACTGACCGGCAAAAAGAGTCCCACAACGGATTATAAAATGCAACCGGCTCAAAATTCTAGCGGAGCCATTGCCCGGAAGCATCTCACTAGTATTAAAGGCCTGTTAATGAGGCTGGGGGCAGCTCTTGATTTTTTTTTCCCACTTCCTTAACATCAAAAGTTCCCCTTTACGAAGCGCTAACGAGAATTTCCATGTTAATTGCCCCGCGTTTCCGGAATATATAATTGCATATATTGTTTCTCTTGTTTCAACGACGGGAAGTGGGAAGAGATTTTGCGATTATTTGTGTACTCTAATTAGAGTCGAGATAAGAAAACTCTTGCGGAAAACAATTGGAAGAACTTAATTGAGCGGTACGTGTCATGCGGAAGTGACAACGACTTTGTAATGATGTCTGTCCCTTTAATGAGTTATTGCTCTTACACATAATTGACATACCATCTGATTTGCCTTATTTATTTATTGTTGTTTACCAGGAAAATGTTTGATTTAATTAAGAAGTTTACAATTGCTTTGCTTTAATTTACATAGCTTACCCTCGCTTGATTCAGTACAGTTACTGAAAATACAGGAACAGAGGAGGAAAAGCAGACAAACTAATATTATTCCTAAATGATTCGCAAAATATCATTTTATTTACTAACTATAAACATACAAACTCCAACGGTGCATTAATGATACCAGACTAAATTGAAAATAAAGTTTGATATCACTACATAGTATAAAACAAAGTCACTTCCCTGTCTGTCTGTCCCTATATATGCTTAGATCTTTAAAACTACGCAACGGATTTTGATGCGTTTTTTTTTAATAGATAGAGTGATTCAAGAGGAAGGTTTATATGTATAATACATGCATAATATAGTAGACAAACACTGATAATTTTAGAGGTTTCTAATGTGATGTTGTAAATAAACACATTTTTTTGAGCTTACATTGTAAACGCTGGCTGAACCCGTCGAGATAGATCAAAATAATGTACTACAGTATTGTACACCTTAAAAAGGTCTACAAAAAAGTCTGCAATGGTATATGTTTATATCTTAGGGATAACCCACAATAACCATTTTTATCCTATACTTTTTACGAAAAAAATTATCAGTGTTTCTCCATTGCACCCGTGCGAAGCCGGGGCGGGTTGCTAGTCTATAATATTTTGTTGTTTGTTATAAAGCATGTAATATTTTCCGTAACAATAGAATATGAATATTAAATGATTTTAAACAAAACATAACGAGTGATTAAAACAAAGACAACAACGTAAAACAAACATATTTGTAATAATTTCACGATACCTCCGGTAAATTGTTACAAGCTTCGTCCGCGGCTCCACTTTAATTATTTCATTAAAGACGGTTAAGTAGTTTTCTGTGTAAAATTTGTCAGTTTACTGATAAATATCGAAAAGTCGACTGCTGCTGTCTAGTGGTAATTTTATGTTATGTGTCAAAACGTCACAAAATATACCAGCTGACAATATGCTAGAGCAAAGTATTGATAAAACTGGTTAGACAAGTCGTAGTAATACGTATCTTTGTAGGATCTTCTGTTGCTCTGAAATATTATACGCTGTTACTATAGTATAATAATATTTATTTGATACAAAATAATAAAATTTATTTGACATAAAAAGGTACACAGATACAGAGTGAGACAATTTAAGCCTGCGAATAGCCTGGTACAAAACAAATGATCAATGACCCCCATGGTAGGAAAAACCTGTGTTACAGGGGTCATCCATCCGTCCTTTCGGGATAAACTCGGGCCCTTTCGGGTTTACTTTTGTAAAAAATAAACTAGACTAATACTATTAATTTTCAAGTTAAGAAACGGGGGTAAGAAGGTGAAAAGAGTTTTAACGGATTACTACAGCACCCTAATTGCGTAACACACTATTACTCTCAATTTGAATCATTTCGAAGCATATTGCTAATCCATTGCTCCATTTGTTCGAAAAATATGTCTGCTAAACAACGTAAATAACGCAATGAATGTTATTGAACTGTCAAAATGAAACACATTGTTACTGATAGTGTGTTACGCACAGGGAGTACATAAGTGCCGGGTGTGTGTGATTGTGTGAGTGTAGCTACATATGAATGTGTAAGTGTTGTAGATATGTATGAGTGGGTGTAAATGTTGCTCCACAGGTTGCACTTATACAACGTGTAACGTTAAATGCGCCAAACCTCAGACACCCCAACTGATTTTAAGTTCAGTTGACCTATTTCAGAGAGAAATAAGTCATAAAAAAAAATTGTAAAGGTTTTGTGTGCTGTTTTAATTTTACTGGCCATTCTGATCGTTTCTTGCGTCTGCGATGACGCTTTACCGAGTGAGGAGTCGTCACCGGGCCGCTGCGCCGCGCTGACATTGGCTTGCTTGACCTTTTAATAAATAGACACGCCAAGGTTTTTAATGAAGATTTTTTGAAAAATGTGACCTATATTAATAAGTGGTTCAATTAATTCTGCTCATTATTCTGATCAAACTATTTTCAGGTTTTGCGCATTTAACGTTACACGTTGTACAGGGTGTCCAATAGGAAGTTGCTGAAACTAATTGGCTGTCATTTCAAAACACGTGCACAGAATCAGAAAAACCAAATTGCTTTAAATAGAGGACACTCTGCAATTTTAAACGCACATAAATATAAACTCAGTCAAATATTTTTTATGTCAATTTATTACATCTTATAAAAATAACGAAAAAGTACTGTGATTAATGATGGATATTTTCGAAGGCGAACCGTTAGATTGTGCACAAAAATCAATTCTCTTTTGAAAACTGTGAAAAACTGTGTCCAACATGTCATTCGTAATGCCGCGAAACACTTCCTGAATGGCCGCGATCAGTTCTTCTACTGTGCTGGCGTTTTAGCGTAACAATGATCTTTTATGTAATCCCACAAGAAAAAATCACAAGGGTTTAGGTCCGGTGAGTACGAAGGCGTTTAAGTTCTTCGGCTTCAAACATTCCCGTAATAATGTTACAAAATTCGATGCGTTTTGTCATGGCATGTTCAGTTAACAATTGATGAGTGCTTATTTTATACGTATGAAACTTTAAAACATATTTCAAAATGTTGTGTAATAATGATTTGGTTATTTTTAATGCATGAGCAGCTTTCCGAATCGAATCATTTGGATTTTGTTTGAAATAATTCTCAACTTCGTTGATCTTCTCTGGTGTAGTCACCGTAACAGATGGACCTCCTGGCAACTCGTGTCTACGGTCCTGGAGTGTACCATACTCCACAAGGTTATCGACTATCCTAAAAAAAATAACGTAAAATTACTTCAATGCAGTTTAATTGAATTGAAACACAAGTTTTGTGATAGATGAATATGAATAAATATTAAATTCTTACCTTTTCAGAGTGTTTTCGCAGGCAACTCTATGAGCTCCAAACTTAGTACGAAACCCTGTATACGCCTTACTATAAAATTTTCCCCCCAAGAAGAAGCACTCAATAAGATATACTTTTTCTTCCGTGGTGAGCTCACTCATTTTGACGCGCGAGTACTTGCTTCAACCACGGCTGGAATAAAACTGCGGGGCCTCAGGTGTGCGCCTTAGAAAAAGGGACCCCTATTGTATTCATGGAGGGAAAAGACACTTATTTAGTTTTAGCAACTTCCTATTGGACACCCTGTATATGTCGCCGTCTTCGATTTTTGAGATTTTGCCTTCGGCGTAGCACAGTTACTATCACAATTTGAATGAATTTGAAGTAAATTGCTAATACATTGCTTCATATGTTCGAAAACTTGGTCTGCTCAACAACGTAAATAACGTAATGAATATTGTTGAACTGTCAAAACGAAAGCCACTGCTACTGTTAGTGTTTTACGCAACTACCCTGCTGATTGCCCTATTCTAGATTGTAAACAAAAATTTATTTAACATTTAAACCCTTGTCAGTAAAAAATAAAAATTGAAAGATTTTAGAAATACCCTATTAAAAACATTTATCAGGCACTACACACAGAGAATAACCGCCATCAGGCATATTGAATTTTACAAAAACAGCAACCTTCTCAAACGATTTATTATTTACCTCAGCTTTTCAGTATTTTTTCCAACTGCATTGAAGTTTCGTGTAGCTTGATGTGCTGGCGTCTGTACATTACTCACACCTGAAAACATCTGAAACCACCTGACCCTTTATGCACACACACGCTTTTCTTGTCGTGACAAACTGCGGTTGATTCACCGTATGTGGGCACGGTCGTCAATATTGTATGGATCACTATGGAACTTTGTTGACGACAGGGCGGCACTACGGCACGACGGCGTCGCCGTATACCATAGAACCGTGTCATATACAATGTCACACGACTTTTCTACGGCGCGGTTAACACTCCGAACTGTAGAGAAACCGTGCCGTGTACAAAAGGCCTAATCATCCAACAAATAATCCTAATACAATCTACACATCACATAATATAAAACGGGCAGCAACACAAATGGGAACACACAAGTAAATCCGTCGTCGCGGCCCACTTCATCATCATGCGAACAAAACGCAAATCTTAGTAACGACGCACACTGTAAGAATAATCGTCAGTACGCGTATTTTAAATAAGCATGCGTTACGCGCTCAGAGTAAACACATTTTTCCTAATAAACGTTATTCTGGCTGCGGCTTACGGGGCAATGTTTTGTAAAGCCAGCGCTGGCTAAATGGCCCATTGCGGCCCGAATGCGGATTTCTGCTGTATTAGCCTAATAGCATTCTACTTCTTCAATTCTCATTTATTGCCGGTTCATAGCAATTAATTCGATCTTCGTTACGTTGTCAGCTTATAATAAAAATAACGGCGACGTTAAGAAATCTTGTTCTGTCTAGGACCCTCGAAATATCTTAATATTGTATTAATTAAATTTTGATTTGTAAACTTTTACTATTAAATGAAACCTACGCCCTTGAAATTCTAGAATAATGTGTATTATGGTTAGCGTGAAGCTTTTCTCTTAATACTACTAGATATACATACTACTATAAAAACCAACAAATGATTGATTAAATAATTAAAAATATATTCTTTCAACATTAATTAGACATTCTAGTATTATAGGTTTCGTAAGACACATTCATATTTTCACTTGTTTCCAAGTTTTTTTGTTTCAGGCTTACTGATAAAATACAGACAGAAACGAAGCATTGGAACTGCTTCGGAAACTAGCCCGTATCTCAAAACAGGTGAATATAGCCGTAAACGAATAAACGGTACGCTCGATCAGTGTAACAAGTAGTAGGTACCCATATGAAGCCTATGTGAATTTACATTGTGTAAATTCAATTGTAGAAGCCATCAAAGGGCGGTAGTCCCGTTACAGGAGTAAACATTGTACGCTTACGTAAAGCGTATCTTTCTTGGTGCTGTTTTGTTTAACACAGTAAGGATGAACGTCCACTGGTCCGCACCGGCCGCAACGTACGCACGGCACGCAGCGTATTGAACGGAATTCATTTGAGATGGCTGACGATGACGAATTTGCCGATGCGTCCACTATATCCGGCCGGATATTATCTCTTCTTTGCAAAGGACACCATTCATTTCGTACCCAAATAATTAAAGTGCCGGCCAGAAAAAAAAAGTACTGCTATCTTATGGGAAATGACCTTTTGAGCATTTTTTACTATTACAACGAAAGTCTACCATTGAACCCTCGGCTGCTATTTGAGATTGAAAATGCCAAAAATCATATTTTAATAACAAATATACAGTTAAAACATGTTCAGGGTGTTAAATTCAATTAAAAGTTGGTATTTCTTTAATGTTATGCATATAACACTTGTTATAAAAATATGATTTTTGACATTTTCAATCTCAAATAGCAGCCGGGGGGTTAATTTTAGGCTTTGGCTGTAATAGTAAAAAATGCTCAAGATATTGTTACGAATAAGAAAATAATACTTTTTTTTTCTGGCCGGCACTTTAATTTTTGGGTATAAATTGTGAATGATGTCCTTTGAGTACAATACTCAAATTTCAGATTTTACAGTTCTTCGTACCTTTCTACTAATATAATATAATTAAAAGTGAGTGATCCATTTTACAATGTTTTTAGCTGTTCTCACCTCAATTACAAATAAAACAACGTGCGGCAGTGAGCGATCCACGCGGTGAACGAATCCATGTGACGTCACCGGTGCGCAACGCATTTTTTGTTCATATGCGGCACTCGGTGCAGGTGGTACCGATAATGGACGCAGTGCTATTATGAATTCATACAAAGCAAACCAAAATCCGTAGCGTGCCGTGCGAGCGTTGCGGGCGGACCAGTCGACGTTCACCTTAATGCGACAAAATAAATAGGTACAAAAGGCTTTATACAACGAGTGAAAACAGGCGCACACACAGATGCGTACATACGGTGCTTTAAATCGAATGCCAATCGTAAGAGCTCTTGTAATCGCTGTACGTAAACGCGTGTCTATGTGTGCGTTCGTTTTCACTCTTTGTATGGAGCTGACCTTCTATACTCATACCTATTCTGTGATAAAGTAACGCGTTTAAGGGGGATGCACAAAGGTAGCCCATGAAAATCAAATCTACTTACGTTTTTTGCAATTTGCAGGTCAGTGTCAGGTTGTATGTTGATTAATATATGATTCGCGATCGAAACAAATATGGCTATATGGCATAATAAACATTAGAATCAGCAATACAATTCCTTAAGTTACAATTCGCCTTAAATGTCATGATTTCATGAAATCGTCATTCAGTAGGGTAATATTGACTTGGGTATATGAACTTAGATGTATTGATGATTTTTGTGATTATAATTCTGTAAATACGCGAATCATATTAAGATCAACATATAACCTTAATTTTTTTTTTTGTTAACTGGGGGAAACCTTCAAAAGGCACCTGGATTTTGGGGAAAAAGACCAAGTAGTGTGGGACTCTTACCTCACTAAAACCACCCCGGTGATCACCATCAGCACATGGAGGGGGTCCCGGTACCTCTTAATAGACCAATCCGGAAGCCCCCCAGTGCAACGCCTGTTATGGCAGGTCCCTGAGGAGACTATAAAGGGGTCTCCCCTGAGCCTCGCTTTGCACGTCATCACGTGATCACAGTGGCCACCGCATTCCTCGAAATCACTCGGTGGGCAATCTGAGTCTCCACTACGATCATCCGCGATTCCAAAGTTCCGCCTGCATTAAATGATGCAGGTGGGGTTTTGGCGTGTTAGGCGTCGAGGCGGTTGCCTCCTCGACGCCTTCTTCTTCGAGCGGGAACCTGATGCCGATCTGCAAACAACGTAAGAAAATTTTAATTTCGCGACGCTTTCGCCTTAAGTATGTTTTGTGAGCAAACGTTACGGAAATGAGGGAAAAAGGAAGCGTGGGAATAAATGATTTATCATAATAACGGTACAATTGCGTACATGTTGGTGTATTGTAATATGAACGTAACGTTAAGCGACTGTTGTTTTTTAATACGTGTGCTGACTCATAGAAAATGTGTTGGATTTGCTTGCTTTTATTAGAATTTAACTGGAGCTAACGTTTGCCGCCATATTGGACTGGTTGCAAAAACGAGAATATAGAATATTTTCTCCTCTTATTTCACTTTTAACAATATTCCAGCGGCATCTATAATGACGATGTAAATTGTTTATTTTTATCGATACCTTATACCGAACGTGGTCTGTATATTTTTATTGAAATAATCATTTCGTTATTAGTTCTATAAATGTTTATACATATAAAGACAGATTATTTACATACTTTTATTAACAAATAATGATATTTTCATATAATTTAGAAGCAGTAATATTTTCCTTATATCCTTCCAAGTCTATGTTTACAAAATGTGTACGAAAATGTCGTGCTATAAAAACACTAAAAGGGTAAAAAATAAACACGCACCGCACGTGTTTGTGATTAATTAGAGAAAAATCCTTGTACGACACATCTCACCTACTCGTACTTACGAGTAGGTGAGATGTGTCGTACAAGGATTTTATGTCAAGTTTGTTGAGCTTACTTCACTCCAACTCAACAAACTAAAAAGAAACTTAGCACGTAGCATAAGCATTTCCTTCATTTTCCCTTCATCTTTCGCAGCTCCAATCTGATATAAAGGAGGGATACAAGTCACTAATTACACGATGACCGTCTCGTACTTGACCGTTTTTTTGTGCGAGGTGAGGCGACAAGACGGCTAACAAGCGGCAGCATCATTAGGCTCCCGTTCTTAATGAGCGCAGCCTGACCTGAGCACGACGGTTTATAACGTAGCCATGTGTGACGTATATCCTCTTGCAAGGACTAATTTGTCATTACGTTGGACACTTGAGGCCCAAAAAGAGGAGAATAATACTTAAGTTCCTTCACAACAATACTGTTCTAAAATACACAATGTTCGTCGTCAAACAAAGGTCTAGGGCGTAAACCTTCGCTGCGCGTAGACCCTACGCTCTTGCTACGACGCGCGACGTATGTATGTATCTGCAGTGCTATTCTGTAAAAATCTCACCGTGAGAACTTAGGTGAAGTGAGCGGGAAGTTAGCTCTGGCATTCCGTAATGGTAGGTATTGACACTATTAAGTGCTCACTTCATTCATGATTTCACGGTGAGATTTTTACAGAATCGACCGGCTGGAGGCGAATTCTCGTAATTTAAAACGTTCAATATCTGGCCGCAGTCTCATCTCGGCGACAAACAAATGTCTAAAACTTGTCAAAACTATAAGGAAAGTAGAGGTGTTTTTGACAGATTGAGTTTGAGATCCGACTATAAACGTGGAGTGATTTTTCAAAAGGCCTTATTTCCATTTGTTGCCTAATGGAATTAAGGCCTTTTGAAAAAATACTCCTCATTAACGTTCTTAAAATTACGAGAATTGGCAGGCTGTTGCTACGCAAGCTACTACGTATTCGTTTAAAACCAATTGCTTTGTCATTGTGGAGCTTCTAAAGTTTATGAAACAGTATTTCTTGAGCACGATTTAAAAACCTGCCAACGTAACAATTATATTATATTAGGTGAATCAAATATAAACAGGATTTTTTTTATTACTGGTCGCTTAGTGAAGTGACGTGCTTGGTGCTGTTGTATGTGTTGTATGTGGGGGGATCATCTAGGGGAGGGGGGTATACTGCTCCGGCTCACTTTAGTTTATTGCGCGCCAGTAGCATCATGTATGAGCAGGAGGTATATAAGTCTGTTGAGCAACGACTTATCATAATTTTTTTAACACGGGAGGGCATAAAACCTTCCGAAATTTTGCATCCATTGACTCTACAGTTCGATAAGAATACGCTTTCAAGAACTCAAGTGTAGGAATGGCGCAAAAAAATCAGTAGGAGGACGCCGTTTTAACACTGACTAGATAGTGGAATCATTTGTGTGCAATTGGCTAAAGGCACGACCGACTACATTCTTCGATACTGGCATCAAGAAACATCCCCTGCGCTGATTGTGTTAATAGAAGGGGAGATTATGAAGAAAAATAAAATATATTCCTTTTTTTTTTTTACGAGTATAATAATACGTGCGTATTTTTTTTTACTAAGTCCGGTTTATATTTGATCCACCCACGTATATACGAGTATATTTTGATGTCAACGCTAACATGATTTCTCCCGAATCATAACGAGACTTTATCGAAATCTTTCAAGGTGAGTTTTTCAAGTAGGTACGTAAAATTTAAGAAATCTTACAAAATCAAATACATATTTCTCAGAAATAGAATATGCGAAGAGAATAAGTAATACGACTTGGCCTCGAAGGCTCAAGATCCCTTACAAACGACTTTCTGTGACGAACAGCGAGCCACAGACGCCTCTCAAATAGTTTTTATGTCAACTAGAGAAGGCTGTTCAGTAATTAACACTTCATCACTTAATGTCGAAACTTTTAGACTTAGATATTGAGCGCTCGACTTTTTTTGCTGTCAGAAAGAAAATTTTACTAAAGGTGAGTATACACTAGAGCATTTTCTTGAACGTTTCCATGTAATGTGGCGTTCTTACTAATGGTACAGACGCCAGCATATCAAGCTTTTACAATCTGTCAAAATTCTTTAATAGATTTTCAACTGTATCGCCAAAGCATAAGGTTCACAGTTGATTGGGAAAATTTGACAGTTTCGGGTAGCTTGGTGTGCTGGCGTCTGTACAATACAGGCAAAAGCTCAGTTTCCAAAAGCATTTCCATGTAATTAACGCTTCCGCGAATGCTCGACGCTGCGTTCGACGTAATACTCGTATGCTCACGGCAACTGAGCATTTACTTGTAACATTTATTCTACCTTGCGTTCATTGTTGAAATGTCGGGTCTATAGACACCGCTCGTGCCTTTATGCGAAAAAATGTTACAATAATACGTTCGTTGGTTTTTAAAATCAGGTTGTATACCGCACTTCGAACACCGCACTTCGTGTTCGAAGTGCGGTTCGATAAAATTTAAGAACGGCGAAGGTTCGATGTTCTGTTACAAGTCAGATGCTCTAGTCTATACTCACCTTAAAGAAGAATTGTGATGCTGTGGAGTAGATTAGATAACGGTATTAATTGATTGTTTGCGAGAACTTTTTTTCGGTTTTAAAAAAGTTTGTATTAAAACCTGAAGGCCCGACAAGAGGCAATCGTTTTCAAAGCGTTTCGTTTCTACCAAAGCTTTCAACTGGATTGACATAAGCCTTTCGGTAGTTTATGCTTATTTAATTTTACGTATGGGTTTCATTTTGACAGTTTTACAACATTCATTGCCTTTTTTTTAGCATTCATTGCGTTTTTCACTTGGTTGAGCAGACAAACTTATCGAACATAAGAAGCAATAGATTAGCAATATCCTTCAAAATGATGCAGATTGAGATTGAGATTGATTAATGTGTTACGCAGTTATCTCACCGTGAAAACTAAGGTGAAGTGAGCGTGAAGTGAGTCGTCAATAGTGTCAATCCCTAGCATCAGCAAGACTCACATCTCACTTTAAGCTCACTTCACCTTAGTTAACACGGTGAGATTTTTCCAGAATCGACCGGCTGGTCCCAAATAAATACATTATCTCCGTACTTCTGATATCTGACAAATAGACTATATCACAGCTGCCATTTCGTCTCCCTCTATAATTATTGTCTGAATACCTTACCTACATAGGTAATTACATACCATCACGCCTGTATTCCCCAAAAGTATAGGCAGCGATGTATGGTAAAGACGCCAGCACATCAAACTGCCCGAAACTGTCAAATTTTCCCAACCAACATTGAACCTATTGCTTCCGTGATAAAGGTGGAACTCTACGTGGGTGGATCAATATAAACCGGACTTAAGTAAAAAAAATACGCATGTATCATTATAAAAAAATGTAATATATTTTATTTTTCTACACAATCTCCCCTTCTATTAACACATTTTTCCCAGCTCTGGGGAAGTTTCTTGATGCCATTATCGAAGAAAGTAGTCGGTTGTGCCTTTAGCCAATTGCACACAAATGATTCCACTATTTCTGGTCAGTGTGAAAACGGCGTCCTCCACTTGAAATTTTTTTTTGTGCTATTCCTACACTTGAGTTCTTGAAAGCTTATTCTTATCGAACTGTAGAGTCAATCGATGAAAAATTTCGGAAGGTTTTATTATCCCGTGCTAAATTTTTATGATAAGTCGTTGCTCAACAGACTTATGTACCTCCTGCTCAAACATGATGCTACTAGCGCGCAATAAACTATAGTGAGCCGGAGCAGTATCCCCCCCTCCCCTAGATGATCCCCCCTAACACATACAACAGCACCAAGCGCGTCAGTTCACTCAGAGACCAGTAATAAAAAAGTCCGGTTTATATTTGATTCACCCACGTATTAAAGAAATTTGACAGATTGTCGTAGCTTGATGTGCTGGCGTCTGTACGCTTACATTTAGCCAGTTACCTTTAGGCTCATCTTTGCGTTATGCTCGTGAACGGGTGCTGCTTATGGTGACTGGTCGTCTTGTTGACCATGTTTTTATTGTTGTCATTAGTAATAACTTGTTCATTTAGTTTACTTCGATGGTCCTAGTTTATCATGTGACTTCAAGTGACAGCTATGTGAACCGAACCCAACATTGCATAAATATGTAAGCGATTACGGCTTTTGGAGGCTTTTATTTAGATACTATGTTTTTGTTTACATTTTTATCATGTATTGTATGTTTTTGCTTGAGTACGTATAGTTTTTATTGTATTTGTTGGTATATTGGCGTGGCTACCTGACATATAGCAAATCATTTAATTTGGTGTTTTGTGTCTTGTAATGGTAATTACTTTGCATACCTTGTATTGTATTCAGTCAAGTATTTTCTAACTGAACAGACAGCTGTGCTGCTGGGGAGTTTGTTGCGCCACTTCTTCTTCCCAGCGAAAGCACTAGGAAGTGGTTTGGGGGACTGTCTTTTGTAATTTTGATGTTCGAAAAGTGCTGGTTGTCAGCCTAGTTTGAATAAATCACTTTTAATTTGATTTGATTTGAATTTGATTATTTATGGGCATGAATGCAGGTTCCGAACTATCATAACTTGCATAAACAGCCCACTACTGGGACACAGGCCTCCTCTCTATGAGAAGGAATGGGCCGTAATCCACCACGCGGACTTAGTGCGTGTTGGTAAAAGTCACATGTCATCGAATTTCTGGTTCTAGGGCGCTGGACTGGGTGCGCCAAAGTTCACCTAAATTTTCAACTCCGATAATTGGAAATCCGAAAATGTTCTTCCTAACATTTTTCATCCTAACAATCACAATTCCTAACTACTCTGTCTCTAATGTTCATAATTCCGAAGCATTCAACTTCATAATGTTAGTAGCAATAAACATTTATTATACTTTTATTTGTTTTCCTATATTTTCTCAACATAACCATCTTTTACACTATTATTCAAAGTCATTAGGTCTAACGTTTAATATATATAAAAAACGTCATTATGGTTAACACCCCGACTCAGAGTACCCCGACTCGGACAGGTTAAGTTAGAAGGCTAAGGCGGGACCGAAGCGGAGCGAAGCTCCCGCCTTAGCCTTCGTGGTTATTTTTTTTTAACCCACCCAGAAACAGGAACCCCGCGAAGCGGGGCTCCGTCGACCTATCTTAGCGCAGGGGGTGCGCCAAAGTTCACCTAAATTTTCAACTCCAATTTTGTTTAGGGATAAAAGCGTTGTGATAAAAAACAGTAGGAGTTTAAATATATTTACATTAATGATATTATTAATTACAATTTTCGGAAACATGAGTGTTATGAACATCGCCGGTACAAATAGTATGAATGAAAACTTTAGGATGAAAAATTTTAGGAAGAGTGATCATTCGGATTACAAATCATTAGGAAGAACAATTTCGTGTAAAGAACTTTAGGTGAGCCAATATGGACCCCGCTGGACTACTATTGAGAAATTCTCAATGCCAAAATTTAATTACACAGCTTCCTGGAATTGAACCCAGGACCTCATATTACTCAAAAGTCGCGCTTGCGGCCACTAAACCAAGAAGGCAGTCGAATTAGGTTACGTAATTACATTTACAAATTAACCCAAAAACACTAACGTCTTAACAAAAAACATTTCAGTATTCAGAAATATTCGCAGCTGTGAGGGATTACAGTTTCATGCAAAAGCAAGTTATTAATTAACATCATTTGGGGTACATTATGAAAGTTTGACGTGAGGCAGGAACGGATGCTCGTATTAAAAAACTTTTTCTCTGCTTAAAACATGCAACACCGTTGAATAATTCATGATTTGGCTCGTGTGTGAAAAGGCCAAATTGAAGGTATAAAAATATACTTGACAACATTCAGCCAGTTTAATTCAGTATTTATAAGACCACTTTTTTAGCTATTGATAGGATTTATAATTAACCAGGTTTTTGCGGAGTGATGTCTTTCTGGATTGACAAACCATTATTTAATTAAATAATTTTTGTGATGTAATTCTGACAATTTGGATTTGGCTAGCCGAGCAATAATTTATGTGTTTTGTATCTGTATTTTTATCTATTTTTGTTTTATATGGGTCACAGACCTGAAATAAATTGAAATTATTATTATTCTATTTTATCATGCACTTAGTTCGACAAAGTTGTTGCCTTCTCAAAATAGTAAAATGCAGCTTTAATAACAAAATCAAGAACCAAATTTCTTGTTAAAAACAGCAAATACCTATGAAACGTGTAAAAGAGATACGTATAACTGCCTTCAATGGCATCTCAATTCTCACAAAGCATGTTTCTCCGCCTACAGCATTTATCAGAGACACGACCCGCTTGTAATAATAGTTGTAATGGCCAGCTCTCTACAAGAACATTAAAGCCCTGGGCACACTAACCGAGGATCATAAAAGAAGCATTCTTTAAATCTTCCAAAAGATATGTCATACAAACATGCATGTGTTTTTTTTTTGTGTCAAAAAGCCCGCTGTCTCAAAAAAACAAATTAACTGTGAGCATGAGGATGGAACGCGTCATTCTGTTCCACTCCTAAACAGGAAAAGTAAAACAAAGCCGAAATTACCTTCTTAATATTTATAGAGTAAAAATAAATAAAATACCTGTAAACAGAACCTAATAACGCAGTGACGTTTACAAAGTTTGTACCTATCTAAAATTAACGAGCAATCTAATAGCAACGTGTTCATTTACATGTTTTATGTTGTTTTAGTACAGTAGAATAGATCAGTGTTGGTTTTATACATATATGTATTTTAATGGTTCATCCGACTTTAGGGCCACAAGTAAATTGCGTATTTATGTGGTTAATTGGGACATTACTATGTTTCATGTTATTAAGTGCCCAAGGCGTTTGCTAACCTTTGTGGGCCCCATGTCCACACACGAATTCGATTGTATGTAACTTACAGATGCCAGCACATCAAGCTACCACAATGTGTCAGATTTCTTTAACAGATTTTCAACTTTATCGCTAAAGCATAAGGTTGAAAGTTGATTGGGAAAATTTGACAGTTTCGGATAGCTTGATGTGCTGGCGTCTGTATAAGGTAGGTAAAATGGCTTTGTGTAGGAAGTTAACTTTACTCATTATTATCGTTATATTCGAGCGGAGTATTCTCTATCCATCTTTTTAGGACTTTAAAACAGGATTTCTACGCTGTTATCAAAGAAATAAAAACATAGTTCTAAAGAAACGTAAATACCTACAATTTTTATAATAAAAATAATAATAAAATCGTTTATTTATAAAAAGGGGATACATTTACAATTAATACCTTAACAATTACGATAGCGCACAATTGCTAATTTGCTTGAACTAGGTTGAACCTGTCCTTCAGACTAGAAAATGCATGAATACTTAATGTAGTAAATTAACACTGAGCTTAACGTAAAAACTAAATTAAAACTTAGATAAATAAAAGTAAAATAGTATGTTAGCAGTTTTATTTGCAGACAATAAGTAGGTCTTCTGTCTGTGCATAGTCTAGGGTTAGTAAATACAATAATAATAATTTTAACTATAATTTTTTTACAGTTATAGTATATTAGTTTATAGATACATAGTTTTCTGTTTAATCTATTGTACAGGAATGGGCCTAAGAATGTAAAAATCTTTCTACAAAGACATGTTTTGAGGTTGCATTAGATATGCATACAAGATCATTCCGTCTCTTGTTAGTGTTGTCGGCATTGTAGGCAAGCATGGTGTTCTGTTTCAATACTAAGTGCATAATGAAAAGAATTCAAGTTATTTTAAACATGGAAATTTAAAACTCTTACGGCTCACAAGTTGAAACTTAGAACCTAAATGTCTTTGTATAATATTGAGCCATAACTTGGAAGACACTGCCTTAAAATGCTTCATAAAAATTGAAGAATTCTTCATTATAAAGACAACTTAGTAGTTACGAAAAATCCAATTTAGTACACACGCCAGTGCCGAGTTAGGAGCACGTTTTATATTTCACAAGACTCGACCCCCCACCGAAACTACCACTTGGTGGGGGGTCGAAACGAAGAATTTATGAAGTAGACCATTTTTCCCCAAAATCTTGTTATAATGAAAGACAAATGTCCATAATCTTGATAAACTATGTGCTCGGGCAACAGCTAAATTGAATTACAAATTTCGCCCGGAGGTAGGTGAGATATTATGCAAATTGCCGAGTCTTGCCTACAAACATGACATTACGGAACGTTGACGCAATGTTTAGTGCGCCAAGGAACTTAAGGTTATAAGAATCAGCATTTAAGCCTCGTTTTGCGTTATCTACACGAATATTGAAGTAAAACGTTACTGCTTTATTAAATAAATTGTAGAGGACTATGGCACGCATACTTTACTAACGGTTTTTGTACACTGTGGTGTAAGAAATCTGCCTCACTACGCAGGCTGCATGGCAGTCCCAACACTATCCTGCAGTGCTATTCTGTAAAAATCTCACCGTGAGAACTTAGGTGAAGTAAGCGGGAAGTTAGCTGTCATTTGCTAGGGATTAAGACTATTAAGTTAAGTGCTCACTTCACTTATGATTTCAAGGTGAGATTTTTACAGAATCGACCGGCTGCAGTCGATAGCCCGCTAGTGTGGGCGCTCATAAGTAGGACTATCGCCGTAATTGCGTAACACACTAAAAATCTCAATCTGAATCATTTAAAAGTATATTGTTAATACATTACTTCATATGTTCGAAAAATTTATCTGCCTAACAACGTAAATAACGCAATGAGTGACGTTGAACTGTTTAAATGAAAGCCATTCCTACTGATAGTGTGTTATGCAAATATGTACGTCGCCGGTCTGTTTTTTGTTTAATGCTATTTTGTTACTAACTCTGTCGAACTCATTGTAGTCTGAATGAATAAAGATTAACAATAGTAACTACTTTCGACCACTTACCACAGCAGAGGCTATTGCAGCGGAACATGGGCTTTGAACTCCCTTTTGGTCACGAGTCAAGTGGGTTATGCAGAAACTAACATCGGAGTCTAAATATAGTAGACCTTACTTTTTAATCAGAGACCGGCCGGGTAACTCCGGTTTCACAATTGCATTATTTTTGAGATCAGTCTCATATAACATATTTTCATACATTTGTTAACAAACCTTAATTACAATATACAAGCTAACACCCAAATACATATACATATACATTATGTACAAGCATATAATAAAAAGGGAAGAGCTCATTCGGCATCAAAAAATTCGCTCGCACCGCTCGGCTGTCCAAAATCAAAACCTAGCAAGGGACATTTTTGATGAAACACGTTTTCTTCAACCAATATTCCCAAAATTTTTTGCTGCGTCTATAGCAAAAACAACTGTATTTCTATCTTAAATAGAATCGGAGATATGAACATGTATGAACCTAGCAAGTGCACTTCGTACTCGGTTTTTACAAAGTGAATAAGCTAGTAAGTAACATTTCCAAATGCAAAAACCTATTAAGTACGGTACATGCTAGGTTTTTGAATTTGTGAATGGACTTACTAGGGTTTTGAATTTGAAATTAGTCTTTTTACTAAGTTTTTGAAGTTGGAATTGTCCCTTACTAGGTTTTTGATTTACAATATCACTGAAGTGTTGAACACGATTATCAAATAATGTCTATAATAAATAATAGTAAGTCGATGAGAACTAGGCGTGCAGGACGAAGAGGGGGGCTCTACTCCCGCGCCGCCTGATCAAGCTCTCGAAAAGTACAAAATTGATTCGTCACAAAGGAATTCAAAGCATATAAAGTATTTTTCGATGGATTTGCAAAAAGTAATTTTGCTGCCTATAATGCCCCAAATTAAAGAAGCTGTTTTTATAAGTCGATTAATTACATTTAATCTAACTTTTGCACCTATAAGTAAGCAATCTCCTGATCCAGCTACTTGCATAGTTTGGCACGAAGGTTACGCCGGTCGAGAAGCTTCCAACATAGTTGATGCTATTTTAACATTTATGAAGAATGAAAGAGATTGCCAACATTTTCATATTTGGGCTGATAACTGTACAGCCCAAAATAAAAACTGGACTCTGTTTACGGCTTTAACTACTATAGTAAATACAGAAACAACGATCGAGACTGTGACTTTGAGTTACTTAACAAAAGGACATACTCATATGACTGCAGATTCGGTGCATGGAAATATTGAAAGAAAAATTAAAAGACAAGGAGACGTTTTGGATTTCCAAGACTTTAAAGATGTCGTAAACAGTTCAAGACAAAAAATAAAGGTCATAGTTTTAAGTGATTGTAGGAGCTGGCCGAAGAAAAAAAGAGCACCAAGGAAAACGGATAATGAAGACTTGATGAAATCTTTCTTGCTCAGCCAAGTTGTCCAAGTAAAATTCGTTACTGGATCGAGGAAGATTCTTTACAAGACAAGGTAATAATTAATAGTAGATAGATGTAGTAGTGAGTTTAAAGTTAAACCCGTTGATTAATGACTATGGAATTTTCAGCTTTGATGAACCATTTGTGGTTAGACTTCCTACCAAAAAAATTTCAAGTAGTTGGGTTGCCTGAAAAAAAATCAGCTCCTCGAGGCATTCCTGGTCAAAAAAAGGATGTGATTGTGGCAAAGCTGGTACCCTTAATGCCAGAAACAAGGCGTGCGTTTTGGGTTCAAATACCCGTAAACAATGAATCAGTTGATCTCCAAACTGGAGGCGAAGTAGCTGAAGAAATTTGATTTTTTTAAGTTGATATTTTGTTAAGTTGATTATGTACCTTATGTTCCTCAATAATTTAATTAAACCATTTTATATTAAGTCAACTGTTTTTTTTACTATAATTATGCTACTTACTTGGTTGAAATACGACATAAGGTATTAAAAATAATAAAAAATCCAATTCAAAAACCTAGTAAGTGTTTTTGCTAGGTTTTCAATGTTAGATCCAAAAACTAATGTATAGAGAAACCAATTAACAAACCTAGGTAGAGATCTAACTAGGTTTTTGCTATTGGTTTAGTATCATACATATCTTGAAGTATCCAAAGAAGTAAGGCACATAAAACTTGTCCAAATGCATTTTCATTTAATTTATCTATTTCGTAAAATAAAACAAATCATAATTATTGCCATGAAAACAAGATATGTTTAAAAAAGGAATTATATTCTAAATGGCAGCTGAAAATGTTTCATGTCTTCTCCTGTAAAATTAACTCAGATGTACTTGCTAGGTTTTGATTTTGGACAGCCGCGCTGTCAATGGGATAAGTGCCCAAAAGGCTGGCAGCACTACCATGTTGGATGGCAATGCTGATTCTTTGGACTAAAAATAGGCCAGTCCTCTGGTCACGTGAAAAGTCGATCAACCGCTTTGTGATATCCCGAAATACTCGATGAGCACTCGGACCCCAAGGCCCAGGGCTTTAGGGTGCTTAAACCCCAAGCAGCTCTCTGGAGACATCAAAGTAAAACTAAATGGAACCGTCCGTCGCCGTCCACCATACACCATACACTAGCGTGTTCTTCATAATTAAATAAAACCTGAAATATAAATTAATTGTACACAATTATTAACCAAAGCTACACATTGTAGCTCACAATAAATCATTTTAATGAAACGAGTAAAATTTTGTTCTTTCTCGTAATATTTTGCGAAAATTCTTCTGATAAATATTAGGATCAGCGACGAAATATTACGTCCATAATCACTCGGCGCTAGTATAATATCTTTAGGTTGAATAACTAATGATAGGTGCATTTATCTTAGAGAGACATGGCCGGGTCACGGGAAAGCGATGGGCGTTCTTCAAATTGCCACAGATTAAGTAGACCCCAGAGGGGACGGGAAATTCCTTAAATAATTCTGAAGATTTCTTTTGTGAAATCAGATTGATTACGCCATCCGTACGGAATAATAATTAATAAATAGAATGTTATTTCCTTCGACTTCCAGTTTCCTCTTCGGTAATCGTTTATTTAGGTCGAGACACGACATAAATTCACGTATTCTTCCAATGGGGGTAGGCAGAAACTACAGATAGCCTGCCAAGATCCTTAAATAATTCTTTTACTTCGTTTTCATCAGAGGGGGAATTCTCGTAAATTTAAGAACGTTCACAGTCTGGTCTCACTAGCAATCTGTCAAAAATACCTCTAAATTCCCTACATTTTGGACAAGTTTTTGACATTGATTGTCTCTGAGATGAGATGGCGACTAGATGTTGAACGTTTTTAATTACGGGAATTAACCTTCTGGTACAGACGCCAGCACATCAAGCTACCCGAAACTGTCAAATTTTCACAATTAACATTGAACCTTAAACTGTAGCAATAAAGTTGAAAATCTATTAAAGAAATTTGTCAGATTGTAGTAACTTGATGTGATGGCGTCTCTTGATGGATGACGCTGGAGTCATAAATATCTGTGTGTTAAAGGTGAGGATTCGAAAAAGCTTACCAGAAAACTCGCGTCCGCTGCCTCGCGCTCCTAGGGCTCGGCGTCGCGTCCAGTCGTCCTGAATCCTGCTAAACTTCACTACACATTTTTTCCACAGGTGTTGGTTAATGTTATTGTTCGTATCTTGAGGGGCTGTAGCACAAATCACAGAAGGACGATTTCTTATTAGAAAAAGTTTATAACGCGGAGCACGTTGTTTAGTACGCGTTGCGACGATTTGAGAGTGTAGGCACACACGGAAGCGTGGTACTACCCTGTTCATCCGTAAACCAATCGGATTGCTCCGCGAATGGAACGATGAACAAGCTAACAACCTAATCAAATCAAAACCTTTTCCACTACACACAAAAGCTTTATTACTAGTTGTGGGTGAAAAAACTATCCAAAAAATCCTTAAGATTTAATGCAGTAGGTAACACCTACCTTAAAAAGAACGGTACGTAACAGTACCCATAACTCATAAATAAATTCAAATACCTACTATTATTGTATAAAAACCACTAATTAATGAGGGTGTGGATGTGATGAGAAAATATTTGTAAACTAACGCACCGCAATTGGAATACACGGTTGAATTAAAACGAGAAATTCGGGGAGTTTCTCACCGCATACAGTTTCGTGTAGGTATCGATCACCAAACGTGACCGCAATGTTAATACTTTCACACGTAATTACAGACATACGATCCATTCATTTACACTCATTATTCGGTGAAGTAGGTATACTTGATAAAGTGCATACTTTAAAATGCAAATTGGTTAGGTGAAGTACCACGGTCCGCTTATTTATACACTTACATCAAGTAGGTACTTGATCTCGTAAAATTATTCAAATTGAGAATGATAGTGTGTTACGCAATAAGGGTGCAGCCGGTCGATTCTGTAAAAATCTCACCGTGAAATCATAAGTGAAGTGAGCACTTAATAATGTTAATCCCTACCATTAAGGAATGACAGAGCTCACTTCCCGCTCACTTCACCTAAGTTCTCACGGTGAGATTTTTACAGAATAGCACTGATGGCCTCGCAATCTATTGAAACTTTTTCGCTAGTCCAGCTCAAGGTCAAAGAGTTACCACCGAAATGCGGTCTACTGTACCTACGACTCTTCAAGAAACGATCTGGAAATATCATACTCTCGTCAGTTAAATGATTGTTGAAATAACAGATGAAATTTATCAGCATTAGTGTTACCAACCAAGATCTTAACATCTCAAATTAATCAATTAGTTTTTTGTTTGATTGGCGCTTATTTTTTACATATAAAAGCCATTTTCATTTAATTAAGGCCAGCTTACTTTCTTGACACTACAAAAGTTTTTTTATTTTTTTTTATGAGTAATAAAGTACTTAAATTATAATTTATGTCAAAAATCCGTGTACGAATGCATGTTAAAACGTGATTGACGTTGGTAATGGAAGTCGTTAAAATATGGAAGTATTCCGTTTAAAGGGTACGAAGGTATACACTATACACCCACCCACCTGCCCTACTCTTGAGGTAATCCTGAAAAAAGTACCTTAAACATAATTAACTTTACAATAAAAAAAAGCTTAAATATAAACGACACAATTCAAGTGACATAAAAACATTTCGAGCACCCGCAAAGCCGATTAAGTCCCCTAAATTCAGTATATGAAGTCCAACTATAATAATGGTCAGAATTGTGGGCAATATTGAAGGCGATTAATTGGACACCAGTCTGCCTCTGGACCGTTTTGACCAATAAATTGAGGTTAAACCCCATTGATCTAGCGAATCCCCGGCCATTCAGTACGCTTTAGATCCACCCTGTCCGTATGTCTTAAGAGCGGTCAGACCTTGGATGCGAATTTGGAATGCATGAATATATGCGTTACGGTAACTTGTATGGTATTGGTCTACAGTCTTAGATATGATTGCATACAATTCATGTATACAACGTGTAAAGTTAAATGCGCAAAACCTCAGACACCCCAAATGTTTTATAATTCAATTGACCTATTTCAGAGACAAAATAAGTCCTTAAAAAAATTTTAAAGGTTTTATGTGCTGTTTTAGTTTTACTGGCCATTCTGATCGTTTCTTGCGTCTGCGACGACGCTTTATCGAGGGAGGAGTCGTCACCGGGCCGCTACGCCGCGCTGACATTGGCTTGCTTGACCTATTAATAAATAGACACGACAACGTTTTTAATGAGGATTTTTTGAAAATGTAACCTATATTAAAAAGTGGTTCAATTCATTCTGCTAGTTATTCTGATAAAACTATTTTCAGGTGTTGCGCAGTTAACGTTACACGTTGTATAGAGACAGGAAGTTCACACTAATTCCGAACTAGACATGCGCAAAACAGTGCGTTTTAAAGTCGTGTAATATGACATTACATTTCTTACCGAGGAATGTTGCATTACATCATGACTCCAAACATGACGCGAAATGACGCGCCACACTGTGGTTTCGTTCGTGTAACTGTTTTGCATCATGGCGCGTGCGGCGTTGCAGCGTACCAAGCATTACTGTCATAGTCATAGTGCGACAGTCATGATTTAAAACATCACGTACCTACTAGCGCGGTGTCAATAAAACGTAAACCTTATTACGTGAATCATACGGTTCTAAATAATAGTTCACTTATTTCGCAGTCACCCGACCGGCGGATGGTCCTTCTCACTTGCACACATAGCGAAAATTACCGAGATAATTCGAACACCAAACCGAACAGCGCGCCCAGTGCGCGTCATGTTTGAGTCTCATGTGCAATGCTTAATTTGGTCGTGCCATAGGTAATGCTACAGTACGTGGTCGGGTTATATGACGCGCAATGCAACAATCGCATTACTTACACAAGTCTATTCCGGACAGGTTATGGCAAATTGACGTTTGATTAGTAATTGCAGACTAATTGCATCGTTTATTTGAAAAATTAAGTACAGTCCATTCACATTTATTTTACCTCTGACTTTGCATCACTTTCAAAATCACAGTGGTACAGACGCCAGCACAACAAGCTACTACAATCTGTCAGATTTCTTTAATAGATTTTCAACTTTATCGCTATAGCATAAGGTTCAAAATTGATTGGGAAAATCTGACAGTTTCGGGTAGCTTGATGTGCTGGCGTCTGTACAATCTCTGTAATAAGGTGGCTGTTGGATTGCTGCTACTGACAAGTCTGTCAAAATCAAAATGATCTTGACTCTCGTTTTAATAAGGATGGTGTTGGTTGCTGCTGTCAGAGATAAAATAACTGTGAATGGACTTTAGGTGAATGGCATTAAATTATAGCATTGCATTCAGTCTTAAACGTTTCACTACAATTAATGCAACCGCAATGCGTACCCCGTCACTTATATTAGGACACGGCCTAATGTCTATCGCACGATGAACTTTCCACAAATTAAGTGCATAGTCCATGAGCGTTAACACGTTTGTGAAAATCAAAAACTGCCCTTTAAAACTGTTTGTTCCGGCTAACCTCCGAAACTGCTGAATCCATTTTGACGGGACTTTCACTAGCAGACAGCTAATTTTAAAAAAGTATAACCTATGTATACAAGGAGTACACATAGGTTATACTTTTTTTTTAAGCCCATGAAATCCAATACGCACGCGAATGAAGTCGCGGGCACAGTTAGTATATCACAAAACTTTACCTTCCCACTACTTTTTTATTACTTCAAGTACTTCTGCCTAAGTGCTAGATTAGGTAATAAGTACTTACCTAATGGTACTAATACAGACATAAACGCCACAACATTTCTTTCCGGCGCTCTAATAAATTCAGTACGTTCTGCCCTCCTCTATTCTATAAATGTGGAGTACATACATCTCTCACACTATCAGATATGAATGTCGAAACGTCGCTCTTATCGGCAAGGGAGTAATGTACGATATTTGTCTTACCACTCGTCCCTGTGGCATTCTTCTCTCTATATCAACTTCATTAGAAAATATATTAAGTTAGATATTACTTAGTTGCTTTATGTTACTTGAAATAAAAGGGAATTTGTCATGTGGCTTCTTGTTTGGTGGGACAAAAGGCAACATTTTTTTTTTTTTTGCTTCTTTCATGTTCATATTTATATAAAACATTATTTTTAATATATGGAAAACCCGAGACACGTGTCTAGTATTTTTATGTAAAGAATCTATGTACAACATTTCAAAACTGTATCATGAAAAATCATGAAGTTATAAGATTGTCTCTTTACCTGATTGTCCGTATAAAAAGTTGGTTACCATGCCGCCGGCCGACCGGCTGTAACCTGTGTTGTACGCGTATGGATATGTACCTACTTAGTGTCGCTCGGTGTCCAACTTGTTAGCTTTTTTAAATATTTTTGGAACAAAATATAACACCAAAAAAAATAAAAATTATTGGAATCGATTCAGTTACTTATTCTGAACAAACTATAAGTATTCAGGTTTGCAATATACCTACTAAAAATAATGTTTTTTTTTTCACCGTAGGCATATGAATCATTTCATTCTTGTAAATGAATTCACAAAGAAAAGCACTAAGAAAAGAGGTCCAGGAGGACGGGTATTATATTATATTAGGTTGTCTCATAAATAATTGCCAGTTAAAAGACAAATTATTATTAATATTTTTTATTAATAAAAAATACATTTAAACAATTATATAGTCTCCCTCGTTATCAACAACAGTCAGCCATCTACTGGGCAAAATTTGAATACCCTTCTCTCAAAATGAGGCAGGCTGGGACTCGAAAAAATTGTCAAGTTCAATTTTAATACTTCCAGAATTTTCGATTTTTTTTTCCTAGTAAATTAAATTTAAGAGCTCGAAATAAATGAAAGTCTGAAGGCGCAAGATCCGGGCTATACGGTGGATGTGGAACAGTCAGCCATCCTAGCTCCTCCAGCTGTTTATGTGTTAACTTGGCGCAATGAGGTCGTGCGTTGTCATGCAAAAGTTGGACTCTAAGTCATTTTGGCCGCTTAATTTTCAACATCTCTGCTAGTTTGCGAAGCTGCTGCGTATACAGATTGGCGTTAATAGTCTGCTGAGATTCGAGGAGTTCCCAGAAAATCATTTCTTGCCAATCCCAGAAAACAGACAACATAATCTTACGACCGTGTTCATTAAGTTTAGGCTGGGCTGGTGGGTTTTCCCCGCGAGGAATCCAATAGGCATGACGCGTGTTAGTTTCATAATGTATCCAGCTCTCGTCACATGTAATAATGTCCTTGAGAAAGTCTCGTCTGTGCGGACGAAGTAACAAACTTTGACAAATGGCCATACGAACGGCCCGGTCATGGTCCGTTAACGCATGAGGTGTCCAACGTGATATCACTTTGCGATATCCCATCGATTTGAGATAACGATCTATAGTCGTGTGGGATTGTCCAAACGCCTTCTCTAAATCGCGCGTACTATAGTCTGGATATAGCTCAAGTTCGTGACGCAAAGCATCTTCATCGAAGCTGGTTAGTCGGCCTGGGCGAGGTTGATCTTCGCAACTTATATCACCGGTGTCAAAACGCTTTTACCAGAAACGAACAGTCCGATCGCTAGTAGTACCCGGTCCAAATGCAGTGTTAATCTTTTTAGCCGTTTCTGTTGAAGAGACTTCGAGAAGTCGATGCTCATATAGCATAATAGCTCGCAGTTGACGCTGATCCATTTTCACTAAAGACTAATTATTGCGTTGCGTCCGCGCCTATTTTAACCCTCACCATAAAAGATACTCATCCTTACTATAAATATCTAGAACTTTCTTGAATTCACTTTAGTTTAAATACGAGAAAATTCGACAAAAATAAAATATGGCAAGAACTTATGAGACAACCTAATATGGGTTATGGGAATTATTATTTTTAATTATTATTTTTACCCTTTCTTATGGGTTTACAACACCATACTGCTCATCATCATAATCATCATAATTTCAGCCGAAAGACGTCCACTCCTGGACATAGGCCTCCCCCAAGCGCCTCCACTTCAACTGGTTCTGTGCTTCTCGCATCCAACGGGTTCCTGCGGGCTTCTCAAGTTCGTCGGTCCACATTGCCTCCAATACTGCTCACATCGTAATAATTACCCAAGTTTGGTGGTTATTACCGTTTAGGACCCTCCATTTCAGTTGTCTGGAGTTCGCATTCTGAGATATTAACTAAAAAAGCAGAAAGTTAGGTATATACAACGTGTACCTAACGTTAAATGCGCAAAACCTCAGACACCCCAACTGATTATTAATTCAATTGACCTATTTCAGAGAGAAAATAAGTCATTAAAAAATTGTAAAGGTTTCATGTGCTGTTTTAGTTTTACTGGCCATTCTGATCGTTTCTTGCGTCTGCGACGACGCTTTATCGAGGGAGGAGTCGTCACCGGGCCGCTGCGCCGCGCTGACCTTGGCTTGCTTGACCTATTAATAAATAGACACGGCAACGTTTTTAATGAAGATTTTTTGAAAACTGTGACCTATATTAAAAAGTGGTTCAATTAATTCTGCTCGTTATTCTGATGAAACTATTTTCAGGTTTTGCGCATTTAACGTTACACGTTGTATAAGGTGTTAAAAAATTAACCTTACAAACTTTAAGAGCTGCTTTAGACCATCAAACTGAACAACTTTCACTATGGGACCAAACCTGAAATCGCGAAAAAAAAAAATAAGCTGTTCCCTACATTTTGACGACTCGTACGAACATAACTGTAGGGAACAGCTGATTTTTTTTTCGCGACTTCAGGTTTGGTCCCATAGTGAAAGTTGTTCAGTTTGATGGTCTAAAGCACCTCTTAAAGTTTGTAAGGTTAATTTTTTAACATCTTATATAGCACTACCTATATTTATGTCATCTATATGGTGTACATAATAAAGAGTATTCTATTCTATTCTATTCTATTCACTACCTTAGCCTGTGGCTCCCCCTACATGAAGGTTAGAAATTATCTTACGGGCACGTAGTACCGGGAAAATAAGTATCCGATGACCTAAACCAGGCCATAGCTCTACATGTGCGCCAAATTACATCTAAATCCATTATTATAATGGAAAGGTAACAGACTGACAGACAAAGTTACTTTCGGAATTATAACATTACTTTTAGCTTTTGCCCGCGGGGAAAAAATAGGGTACAAAAGATGATTCATGTATTGTAAAAAAAGAGATTTCTGTGTGCTTAGGCTTCTACTCTGTTCACCTATTATACCCTGTTTTTTTCCAGACGGTAAAAAAGTCAGCCGGTATATGAAAATTATTAGTATTTATATGAATGAGTTTATAAATAGGCAACGTGTTCAAATACGTACCGATATGCTTCAAATACCTGAGTTCGTTGGTAAAATTGCTTTTCGTCTGCTACACAACGAGTTATCCAACTTTTTACATTATCAACATTCAACATAGATTACTTTGTATCGTTACAGTAAAAATGCACTGAAAATCAGATCTTTCACAAATACTTTTCTATGTTTTAGGTGATACGTAATCAAGAGGGGCTTGTGGCTAAGTAATAACAGCCGCATGGGTCGATCGATCAGGTTAAGCTACGCTTGCCGCGGTTGTTCCGTGGATGGATGACCATCTTCACATACCAAGACCCCTCCGTGGCTCGGAAAGCACGTTAAGCCGTTGGTCCCGCTTGTCATTCGTGGATCTTTGACAGTCGTTACGGGTCGACAGTAGCCCGAAAGTCTGACAACCAGTCTTACCTAGGGGCACCGTATTACCCAGTAACTGGGATGTGGAGGTCAGATAGGCAGTCGCTCCACGTAAAATACTGGTATTCAGCTGCATCCGGTTAGACTGGAAGCCGACCCCAACATAGTTGGGAAAAGGCAGGCAGATGATGAGGTGATAGGTACATAATCAGCCTATAATGTTCCCCAGCTGGGACACAGGCCTCCTCTCTTCAAGAGGACTTCCTCTTGAAAAGAGTAGGCCCGCGTGGTATATTATAGCCCACTTGGGCTATAATCTACCACGCGGGCCCAGTCTGGTTGGGAGATGACATGTTCGATTTTTCTGGTTCTAGGACATGACGGTTTTCTCACGATGATTTCGTTCGCCGTTTCTAGAGCAGTGGTGATGAACTAAATTATACAAAGTAATATGCCTTCCTGTGTTCAAGCCCATGATCTTCGACACGTAAGTTGGAGGCGTTACGATGTAAGCTATTGGAATTAATATAATCTTATTAGGTCTTCATTAACAGAAACTGTCATAAACCTACATTAAACCGAAGCTAACCTAATCTCAACAGTAAAATTAATTAATGTTTCGTTAACTACCTAAATTAGGTCATAAAATGACTGTAATAATAACATTCCATTTTATAGATACTATAACACTTAATCAAACTTTAAAGTAGGTACATAACACTTATATTACATCGCTAATTGCCACGAAAGACCACATTGCCATAAAGCATTAAATATCGTGCATAATTACGCTCATTTACAACATTTACCCGACCATTACGAGTCTCCTTGCGTTCGCTTACCTTCAAATATGTCCTCAAGATCGATATAATATATTAATGTGTACAACAAATTAGGGAGTGGCCACACAGATAAGATTCCACAGCGGCTACATGACCGCAACAAGCCCCTTTATCTTAAGGAAGTGGCCGCGACACGAATTCGCCTCGGCGTGAAATTGTTTCATTCTTGCTGTCCATTGCGGCCGTAGCTTTAGTAACTTTAGAAACGAGATTGTGCAATCCGAATATTTAGAAACACTTAGAAACCACCAAATACTTGAGACTTGGTAAATTGTGTATGAGTTTCGTATTATTTTTATCGTGAAAAAACAATCCAATACCAGTTATACTTCCAAACTCGACGGAAAAAACGGTTGTAACATACATGTCATACGGATCTGTTATCTCTTTCAAGCATACCATTCGATCATATCTGAAAACATAGCCTGTTCAATACATATTGACTTCATTTCGTTCAAATTCGTATTCAATGTGCACTCAGCCCTATACTGTTTAGAAGATGGACGTCCATGTAGACATGTTCTCATTGTACTTTCAAAGTCAAAGTCATATTTGTGGTTGTTAAGATTACTGCACGCGATATCGTGCTGACAAACGCTATGTATCGGTGATCAATCGCTATGTATATACTCGTACATGGTATTGACATTGTACTGAGATTGGAATATTAATGTCAAGATAAACTAATATTGTATACTATTCAGTTCAAGTAATTTCACGAAATAGTGGTTTGACTAAAATTCATGCACATTGCAGATTAACCTCTGCCGTTAAACCTTTTCTAATTAATATGTCTGGTCATTAATCTTTTTAAACAGAATTCTTCGAATTTTGACGTGAAAACCATAAACATTTTTTTTTTCAATATTAGTGGTGGTACGGTCAATCAAGTCGCCACACAACTTGTCCACGTTATTCTTCGAATCTGGTGTAGAACCAGTTAAAAAGGGCTACTTCCGGCCCTTTTTCCGGGTACCGGACTATCTATTAGGCTTGGGATTCTGTTGTGTCGCTTTTGCCAGCTGCATAGTCTCTGAACTTCAAGATCGGCATGCCCTTTATACGCTTGCTGCGGTTGGTCCGTGGATGGGTGACCATCTTCACATATCAAGATCCCTCCGTGCCTCGGAAAGCCTGACAAGGTCTGACAACCAGTCTTACCAGGGGTATCGTATTTCCCAGTACTTGAGTTGTGGAGGTCAGATAGGCAGTCGCTCCGTGTAAAATACTGGTATTCAGCTGTACTCGTATCCGGATAGATTGGAAGCCGACCCCAACATAGTTGAGAAAAGGTTAGGCAGATGATGATAATAGTGATAATGAATATAAAATAATGATATAATAATGATACTTTACAGTAACTAAGAAGTTTTATTACTTTCATTTAAGGTACATTTGATGATTGTCTATTAAATACAATTTATCATTCTTAGTTTCCGAGACTTTCAGGTATCCTTATGTGACCCTAATTAATTGCTCTCGAGCGTACTTAAGTTGTCTTGTATTCCCATTACATGTTGGCCATTTCACCTGTTACCTGTTCTGCAACAGTCGTTTCTTACATTATTAGATTTTTAGCATTTTATTTTTTCGATGCAATTTTTATAACAACAAATTATACGTGTTGAAGTGGTGAAGCTTATTTTTTTTTATTTCGTTACAACATGTTTAAGTTGTTTGGGGACATGATAGGTATCGTCCCCCGAAGAGCGGAGATGCGTAATGTCATTTCTCAGCGGAAAAAAAAAAAGGTACAAACTGGATGTTTTTTTTTCAGGCTAAAAAATTTTACTGTGTGTTCTACTCATGAATATGAACAACTTTCACTGTGGGACCAACTATGAAATCACGAAAACGAAATCAGCTGTTTAATACAAAACTTCAATACCTACTTGACCAAAATGTATGAAACAACTGATTTTTTTTTCGTGATCTCAGAGTTGGTTCCATAGTGATAGTTATTCATATTCATGGGTGGAACACCCTGTAAAAATATGGAGCCAGTAAAAAAAGCAGCTGTATATGACAAATTATTATTTACAGCGTCATCAGACTAATTTATAAAAGAGAACTAGTTTGCTGTCCCATAGTGGCTTTTATGAAAACCACCTACAAACTACTATTAACAGATTTTTATGTATATCTTACTCTTTATTTTACATATATCTGACTCTGAGGTCAGAAACTGAGACCGATTCAGGAAACAAAGATATTCAATTTTTGAACAACACAAACGGAGATAGCCTGTGTTTCCGTGGTTTGACGTCAATGAACACCATTTTTTTTTTTTTTGGAAATTATCAAATAACTTCTACCGCTCTGGGCGGAGCGGGAGGGCGTGTCAGACTTTTACTGACTAAAACCCACCCATGTTAGTTCAGTTGCCTATGCCAAGGGCCACGGTAACTCTTCCGAACAACCCGCGATCCTGGCAGGTCATTCGACACCACCACATCAGACGGTTAAGTTCAAAGATAGATAGTGCAAGATTTGGTGCGAAACGAATTCTAGATCCGGCCACAATGAACCAATGAACAAACTAATTCCGTGGTCACAGAAACCGCTGGGATTACACCGACGTGTCAGGAAATTGGGCAAACAAAGTTAACGTGCAAGCTACTGGGCAAATTAACTTTGTTAACGTGTAAAGCTTCATCTGCTTAAGTTTTATTTACTTGTTATATCGCGAATAGTTCATTTGAATGTGAAGAATTGATTCATAGCGTGTCGATGGCAAAAATAGAAAAAATACACATAGTTTGTAAAACGCGGATACCATTTGCTGACGCGGCCATTAGGTCCTCACGTGTGCAGGTGACAGGCACGCGGTGCAAGATGGGAGGTGAGCCATTGTCAATCTATCTATAAATAGTTTTTAGGTCAATCCGGCTTGAGTTTCATAAGATGAAGAAAATGCAGAACAAAACGATGAAGAAAATAAAACTGTTCAAAGCCAGGAGACATGAGCTCGAATTATATGTAGAAAAACCAAAACTGTATATTTATAAAGTTTTAGTTTTCTCCGAAAACGAGCTTATGTCACCTAAGGTTTTGAAAACATTTAGACAAATGGTTTGTTTAATCGGAAGTTAGGTAGGACAAATGGTATAATAAATAGGCTTGAGTTATTTACTCTGACTGATAATGTTGCTTCCAACAATCAACTCCTGCAAAAAGGAAGCTGAACAAATAAAATTTTAAAACCGTCTGTGGTTCACTATTGCCCATACAGCATAGAGGTATAAATATGTAAAGGCAAACTGGAAGAACGTTATGTAAATATAATATAATGAAAAAGCCGTACATTCACCTCCCTTTGATGCGGTGATAGCATTGAAGGTAAGCATATAAAAGTCAATATCGGCAGCCCACGAATAAATGGTACATAATGAAAATATATTACATGGCCTGCCCTCGTAAACGGCGACGGACTTGAATGTTATTCAAATAATCATTACCCTGATCGAACGTCGTCACGGAGTTCGAGAAATCCTAAAATTTATAACTGTGCTCATGTGAACATTTGCATGTATGTAGGTAGGTGTAGATATAACCCCGCTTGGAACACGAAATCAATGAGTTATATAAAAATCAATGGCGCGTTCTATAACGGCGTTTAGAGTGATATAAATGCTACTTTTATTTTTCAACTTTTTCGGTTTTTGGAAGTTGTTTTCTGAAATTCTGTAGTTTTGATTTTGAAAATTAACTCTATGCCATCTGTTTTAATCTTTATGCACAATATTCCATTCCATTCTAGGTAGGTACTGCTTACACTACTAGTACAATTAAAATAAGAAAAACTACTCGTACTGACTGCGTATATATATATTTTAAGTATTTACTGTAGTAAATCGTATGTGTAGTTTTAATAGTTTTTTTTTTTTTTTAATCATTGTTTCTCTCAACCAAAGCACCTGCCATCTAATCTCTTCACCACCCTTGGTTGACTAGTAGAGACTGCCTAAGGCATTAAGTCCGCCTTTGTACCTTTTTGTGCAAAAAGTTTAAATAAATAAATAAATCATGCAGAGTGGAAGCCTTCTTGTCACAGTCACAACTTGCAACAGCACGACTATTTCGGTTCTATGCTCGTGATTGTAGATTTTCACCCTAATTGCGCACCATTTGAATCAGTATGAAGAATATTGCTAATACATTTCTTCATATGTTCGAAAAATTAGTCTCCTCAACAACGTAAAGAACGTAATGAATGTTGTTGAACTGTCAAAATGAAAGCCATTCCTACCGTTAATGTGTTACGCAATTACCCCTGTGTTTTGTTTTTTTATTCGAGTTTTAATTTTTTGTTTTTATGAAAAAACACCTATTTTTCTTTCTTTCTTGTTGTAAAGAATAAACGTTCAAATTGGTTTTCTTAAAATTGATTGTGATTTGTATACCTTAAATGCAGTAACAACTCCCATAAAATAATATCTCCAAATGACAGATGCCGCTTTATTTTTAATACCTTGATTTAGGATCGGACGTGGAAATTAAATTTCTACTTATTCATAATCGCATTAATTAATTGGGTCTACGCGGTTTTACAACGATTAATCGTTGCAATGTCCTCTCGTAAAATAAAGGAAAGATTATGAGCCGGAAGTGTAGCTACCTATAGGTATATACTTTTATAATTTTCTTACTTTTAACAGTCCCGTGGGCTCGTGGTCCCGAGTGCGACTGCTGAGTGTGGCGTCCTGAGTTTGATTCCCAGGTCGGGCAGTGTTATTGGGCAATTTCATTAGAAATTTCTCAGTAGCAGCTAACAGTCCAGAGTTTGAAAGTTGGCGATGTGAACGTGTTTTCACGATAAGCCGTTGGTCCTGCGTCAGATCTCTCTCAGGTCGCGTCGGGTTGCTGTCCCATTGGATTATGAGAGTGAAGAAAAAGTCAGTGCACCTGTGTCTCAGAACCACTTGTTAACTATCTCAACTAACATATCTCCTAATAATAATATCGTCTGCGTAGATGGCTAGTCTCCGCTGAAATCGAACTATTATTTTTCTTTTATCGTCAACAGCACGATAAAAATTGGTATAAATAGGTACTCGTAACTAACTGAGAAAACTGAAGCATTTTTAAACAAAGCAGTTTTTGATCTAAACATAAAAAAAAACAACAAAATGATAACACAAACTTGACACAATGAAGAAGCACGCTGCGGTACAGAGTCGTAGCAATCCGAGGTTACACATTCCATCCATTTTTTTTTTTCAGACAATTCAGGGCCCAGATTCCTTACAATTCCCTCTTGATTATCTTCTTTAACTACCAGCAGTGCGATTCTGTAACCATTTCACCGTGAAAACTTGGGTGAAGTGAGCGTGGAGTGAGCTGTCATGAGGGATTAACACTATTGACACTACTCACTTCAAGCTCACTTCACTTGTGATTTCACGGTGACATTTTTACAGAATCGACCGGCTGGTCCCGCATTCGCGAATCAAGTGACACGACAGCATTCGTTTTCGCTTGTCATATTTTTTGTAGAGGGTTCCGAAATGGAATATCTTATTTAGTCGCTTGTCACGGCCGAAGTAAAACAGTAAATTCAGGTCGTGTTAAACCACTTTTATGTCCTAATTAAAAAAAAATTAAAAAATTGTTTGTTTTGTGTTTGTTGTTATTTGTTTGTGTGTTTGTTTGTTAGGAAATTAAGACAAAATTGCGGTCTAGAATCTTAGCAAACTTTTACGCAGATTATGCATCATGATTGGGTTATTACTTAAAAGGTTGCCTACAGACGAGCACTACAGCAAATTCGGTCGCGGGCCCCGGGAACGAGCAAATGATTGATCGTGAGTACAGAGCCTGCGGTGATCCATCAGTTGGTCGGCCCAGTCCGCCCGATTAACGCTGTAACCGCATCACATTTTAGCATTTTACTAATTTATCGATGACGCAAGAAAATAAAAAATAGAAATGTATTATTTGGGCTTGTGGCTAAGTAATAAAAGCGGCACAGGTCGATCGATCAGGTTAAGCTACGCTTGCCGCGGTTGGTCCGTGGATAGGTGACCATCATTACATACCAAGACCTGTGCGCCGGAAAGCACGTTAAGCAGTTGATGCCCGCTGTCATTCGTGGATCTTTGACATTCATTACGGGTCTTCAGAAGCCCGAAAGTCTGACAACCAGTCTTACCAAGCGGTAACGTATTACCTAGTAACTGGGTTGTTGAGGTCAGATAGACAATCGCTTTATATGAAATACTGGTATTAAACTGCATCCGGTTAGCCTGGAAGCCGACTCCAACATAGTTGGCAAAAGGCGGCAGAAGACGACGAAACGTATTATTGGTGAAAGTACAAAATACGCTGATCATCTATACATATTACAAAATAGAAACGATTTTTTGTCCGTTTGTCTGGATGTATATTCCGGACTGGCACTAAAATAGCTAAACGGATTGAGATGAAAATTAGCACACAGATAGTTTATAACCTGGATTTACACATATGGTACCTACTTTAAATTCCGATAGTACGTTTCCGTGGGCTATTTTCCGACAACCACGCGAGCGAAGTTCATGCAAAAGCCAATCTGAAATAGGTCTACTCTTTTGCAAAAGTACAAACGCCATCACATCAAGCTACCCGAAACTGTCAAATTTTCCCAATCAACATTGAATCTAATTCTTTAGCAATAAAGTTAAAAATCTATTAAATAAATTTGACAGATTGTAGTAGTTTGATGAGCTGGCGTCAGTACTACCATGCATTTGTTTTTCAATACCACGCTGGGTATGATGGATTTCGAAGAAATGACAGATACATAAGAGTTGACTTTGCTTCTAAGGGTGGCAACGCATCAACTTCTTGCAAATCCTGTAGGAAGTACTGACGGACTGCGCCGGTAAAAGCTTGGAAACGTCGTGTTTGCCCATTGCTTTGATGGCTGATTTTTCCATCGCCAGATAACTTTTATTGGAGGAATAAAATTGACGTTTGACAGTTTTTGTATGAAATAACTGTCAAAATTTCAAAATTATTCCTTGAATAAAGTTATCAGACGATTGAAAAATCAGCCCTAAAAAAAATTGTGATGGAAAATATTGAAAACATAATTTGATGGATTACTCTACAGTGGTTTATACTCCCGATTTTGCGTTCCAATTGGTTCGTGGCAAGTAGTTACCTGATACAATACCCATATTTTTAAGATACTTTTAACTTAGATAGGTCCAGTACATACATATCTAGGCTCTGTTCTATTTATCGATTCTTAAGAGCTCTTTCAAGTAAGGAGATCGATTTTAAAACTACGAGTACGTACTGTGAAGCTCTCTACGAGCTTCAGGGTACCAGGAGGAGTCAATTACACCACGGTTTATCACGTATGTTCAAAAATTCGTCCTCGAAATCATTCTAAGTGTTTTATACATCTTTTTCATTTGGCTGGTCAACTTCATGTTTATATCTCGTATTTCATGCCAATAACTTTTAACTGACTCGCGGAGGTTGCATGTAAGCACCGGATAGGCGGTCTTTACAGTATTTATCTAAATAATATAATAGTTTTAAGCACAAATTGAAATAGTTGAAGTGAATTTATTTTTTACATCAAGAAAGTTCAAATAAGATAGACGTTACTTGAAGTGGTACGTCGCCGTACTTAAGAAATTGCTCCATTATTTTAATAAAATCCATCAATTTATTCGTAGCCGTTTACAGTTACGAGCACCTGATTTTGATATTCAGAATGATAAAGGTCGAGAGTTATGTACTTACATCGTCATTACGTAGACTTATTCACTTATTTCTTATCGCAGCCGTTATTTTGACTCCCTCAGAAGTCACAAACGCAAATAGGTCATTCTCAATAGCTTATTGAGTTTTTTATTCGAATTTTTAATACGGGTTCAAGTACGGTCCGATATTCTTATAATATGCTGTTTCTTATAATATGCTGTTGTTTGTATGCTGTTTGTGTGTTTTTTATATTTCTTGTGATATACCACAAGGACGAACGATAATGAAGTGATCAGTCAGTGGGTGCTTGGATAGCTGACGTTCTGATGACGGCTATTATGGGAATTTGGCGAATTCGTGGCCTCACCCCTTTACGAAACGTGATCCGACGCCCAAGCAGCGCGTGAGCTGCATAACTCGACCCGAGACATTTACACTTACGCAGAAAAATGAGAGGTTCATCCCGTTTTTAAAAACTACGCCTATATATACTCGTATGTGTATCTAACACACGGAACGTGTAGTTAGGCTCGGTTAGGCAGAGTTTTCACTAGTTCAGCAGCGAGCCAAAATACTGCTAAAATAGTTAGTGAGGCCGACATCACAAAGTGGTGTTGAGGCAAGGTGCCCGATTAGTTAGTCAACACCCGAGGCAGAGGCAAAAGGAAAACTTGGACCGCGTTGGCGGGGAATTCAAGGGTTAATAAATAGCGTTTCCGTGACACCAAATATTTATTCACGTGTACATTTAAATAGACGTAAAACGTGATTGATCGGCAGTTAGAGAGGGTTCGTTTTGGCTTACGAGTAAATGGCTGGATTGGGTGGTACGGTTGGGCTGTAGTTGATACATCCCAGTCGACGGATGACCGATCACACGCCACATCGGAATCCCTCCGTTCTCGCTCGGTGCGTAAAGCTTTGTATCCGGACTGATGTTAGTAGTCAGCGTTTATACTAGTAACAAATCAAAGGCATTTGGAAATCAACACAAGAAAGTTAGATAGCTAGGATTGCTTGCCGCGAAAATTGATGTCTGGGAACACAGTAGGTAGGGGGTAGTACATTTTCTTGAAAACTAATAATATAAAATAATAAATAATAATTTTAAATAAAATTATTATTATTATTTGTAAAAACCTGAATAGGTTTTTACAAAGTAATACATTTACAAACTTATAAATACTTAGTAGTACGAGTACCAGGCTCTTAACAGATTGACTTAAATACTTATATAAAACTAGTTTAATTTACATGTTATAGTTATCTATGAAAGGTATTGTAATTGCTAATAGGTACCTAATAGGCCACTTTTTTTTCATTAGCCTATATTGTGTCCCACAGCTGGGCAAAGGCCACTATTACGTCCTCAAAAATTACTCACGGATTGGTCACATTGACAATAAAAAAGCAGCATGTGTACTAATAATAAACCTGAAGTGAAGAGTTTGGTTGTTTGAACGCGCTAATCTCTGAGGAAGGCCTGTGTCCAGCAGTGAACGTCTTTTGGCTGAAGTGATGATAATGATGATGAATCTCTGGAACTGTCGCTCGGATTTGAAATTCTTTTTTTTTTTTTTTAATTATGCCCCACACTAGGAATTTCTCCTGTATTGTGGGTGCGCTTACAAACATTTAAAGTCACATACACAAACAGCCAGACCCGGAACAACTACTTGCAGGTCATACAAATATTTGTTCCGTGCGGGAATCGAGCTCGCGAAACGCAGCGCAGCAGTCAATCGCTTAACCACTGCGCCAACCGTGCCCTCGATTTGGTAGCCCAATTGGAAGGCTACGGCTATTTAACATCACGGTATTGCTCATAGGACCCGAGCAAAAATAAAATAACTCAGAAAGAACGCCAAGCGAAAACGAATTAATACCACGGGCGGGCTATGCGACGCGACGCGGTCACGGTAATATTATAATACAGTACTCCAACTTCATACAAACGGACGAAACGCGAGCTATACCTACGCGCCTCGATCTCGGAGTGCGCTCGTGGCGCAGATAGTCACGGCTGTACCGCAGTGTCGAACGGACGGTGTGTTTATTTTTATAAAAATAACCACGCGATTTTTTTCTCTAAAAATCAGTTAATATGACGAGTAGGAAATATTGTGCTGTTTTTGGTTGTATGAATTAGTCAATAACGCATCCAGACATAAGTTTTTTTAAATTACCTGGAAACTCTGAAAGGTAAGACTATAAAATAATTTTAGTTACTAGTTGGTAGGTACATAATGTGTGTCTTTTTAATGGATAAGTATTTCCTTTTATCTCACGAAAAAAAAGGTGTTTGGATTAATAAATAAAGCGAATAGAGTAACGGAAAGTTATTGAGACGAGTGAAATAGGTAGTTATTGGTATTATATGCGGTTCTGAATGAATCATGATACAAAAATGCTGGAGACGGGCAGCCCTAACGCATGTTTACGTACCGCGCGGCTGTAGGCATTTATTTCTATCATGCGGCCGAGTTACACTACTGTATTATAATATTACCGTGACGCGGTGGATCAGGGGAGCAAGAAATTCGACGCGTATGGAGTCGCGGGCAGAAGCTAGTATTTGTAAATATACACATAACGAGAACTAGGTTCCAATCCTTTTACACTTGCAGCTTGTGGGTGAACTTTACGCAAAGGGCATATAAAGGCCTGCGCACACAATACAGGGTGAAATTGAAAACATGCGACAAATCGAAATGGGAGATTGTACTCATCATTATGAACAACTTTTACCATGGGACCAAACCTGAAATTGCGAAAAAAAAATCAGCTGTTCCCTACATTTTGACGAGTTATGCGAACATAAATGTAGGGAACAGCTGATTTTTTTTTCGCGATTTTAGGTTTATCTCATAGTAAAAGTTGTTCACAATGATGAGTACAATCTCTCATTTCGATTTGTCGCATGTTTTCAATTTCAACCTGTATAACAACACGTTCCGGGTGTTGATGGTGCTGCCGCGTTTTAGTAGCGCGTCCGGCCATGTTCGCCGACGCGGACGTTGATAGTTTTTCGGCCATCATGCGCAAGAGATGCGCATCTCTGCTACGCCGTGTTCGCGCCAGCCCCAAGACCAATCTTAGAACGTTGGCTGATAGGTGGGACTCTCCGACCTTGGGGCGGTGGATACGACTGCACGCAGTCGAGTAGACATTCCCCAGGATCGGCGTGCCTCACGCAGCCTTTATTCTAATAAATGTTACTAACACTAGTTTATTTTACATTCTTACTAACAAATATGGAAGTGATTCTGAAATACTTAAATGTTTATCTATTTATTTTATTTATATATCCAATCTTGTTACTCAGGAAACATCAGTGTTCACTACATAATTAGAAATTTGTTGACCTGTAAATTTCCGTTTTACGTTGTGGAGTATTCTGTTTACGATATGAACAGCTGTGCCTACATTCGTAATAATTTCGTCATTAATTTCTATCGCTTGGGTGGCCAGAGTAGAAATTGATTACGATATGAGTGTGGGTTGGTTAAACATGTTTTAAATAATCAGATGTGATCGGATTGTGTTTACAACGAAAACAATTGCTGGGAAATTAGCGATTTATTATTTCATTGTTAGCATAATCACCCTATAATTTGTCCACTGCTGGGAAACAGGCCTTCTCGGTGAGAAGGAGTGAGTCGTAGTCCACCACGCGGGCCCAGTGCGGGTTGGTAGATGTCACATGTCTTCAAATTTTTGGTTCTAGGACATGCCGGTTTCTTCACCGATTAGAAAGCAGTGGTGATTGAATTTAGACAAAGTAGAGCGTCTGTCTGGGTTTGAACCTACGATCTACAACTCGTATGCATGTAGCGGCCGTTATCACCGGGCCACCACTGCTCACTGCTTTTTATCAAAAATAATTAATAACACATGTTTGCCGACGCAGACGTTGATAGTTTTTCGGCCATCATGCGCAAGAGATGCGCATCTCTGCTACGCCGTGTTTACGCCAGCCCCAAAACCAATATTAGAACGTTGGCTGATAGGTGGGACTCTCCGATCTTGGGTCGGTGGATGAGTGACAGAGATCAGTGACATGTCATTTCACAGCATCCCAGCTGCACCCTTTTAGGATTATTTGAAAGGGTTACTAAAAATTTTACTTACCTTTATTTTGTGCTAGGTCTTGGAGTTTTAAACAAATTCAGCACCTACGGTATCAAAAAATTGTATGCCGTGAAAACAGAACGTAAATAGTTAGGCTTACACCGACCGAGGATTGTCCTTGGGTGCACTTACATAGTGCGAACTTACATAGGGATATTAGTCGTCGGTCGATGCCGTATTTCAAAAAAACGTCTAACGGGCCTCTGCGAGTTGGCTGCGGCCCCTCGTACACCTACCGGGTACCGAGAAATGTCAAAAGACGTAAAAATCATAATATAATTTATTTAAGTCAGACACAGTGATCCATATTTATGTTAGTATACTTAAAAAATATGTTAGTAACCAAAGAATAAAATATATGCCGCAATAATAACCGTACCTACTAAATTAATGAGCCCTCAAAACAGAGAAACGTTTTTCCTATAGTAATATTATATGTACATAACGTAGCTTAGGATACGTCAACATGTTATCGGATTAACAGCTGCCAACCCGAGCTTATCTCGTTGAGATAATACAGAAGTGGTGGTAATGCCGCTTAAAACCACATTGAGCGAGAATTCTATGAATTACCAGCTTCAGTAACAGTGTTACGTGTGATGTACTACTTTCCTTACAATTACCTTCGTTCAAACTGAAAGCATTTATTTAAATTAAACCATTTACAGTCACTTTTACGTTGTTAAAGAGGTGGTCAGTTTGTCAGAAAGTTGAAGCTAGTTGCCTATTCCAAAACGTAGATCTCTATGGAGAAGAACTGGCAAGAAACTCCAAGGACACTCTTAAATCAAGATATTACAAAATCCTGGGTACATTATTTTTATTGCTTCTATATGGGAGAACAAAGCAAAAAAATAAAATGAAGAAACAATTCGAACATAAGCCCTGGCAGTTAGGAGATGACCAGTCTCGACCGATGGTGCCCGTTCAAGAAAATGACGCGTGGATCAGTACAATCCAGCTGAACCATTTTATAGGGAACAGAATGATCCATTATATATGACGGCGTAAGCGTGGGCGTAGCGATAACAGGGCCATCATCATAATTTCTTGGTACGGGTTCCATGAGGAAGGTGGGTACTCGGGCAAACCAGTAAAACGTAGTTTGAAGCACAGATCACAGTCACGTTTATTCGGTAATTTACAATCACGTTATGAGTAGTAAGTAACAAGGGTTTGTACGGTGAACATGACAGTTCCGATGGTATGCTCTCAACCGTCCTGCGTGCGCTCCGCAAATCGAATGCCGCCTACTCTCCAATCGGCGCTGTCCACGTGTAGAAAATGGCGCGAAGATATAGCGCCACCTCACGGCGTTCACTGTCCTAACCGATCAACCAATGAGAATTAAGTGTCGGTTTGACCAATATTATGAAATCAACCGGAAGTAGTATTTTGATTATTTTGTCGTCTTGATATCGCTTGTGACGACATATAGATATTATCGATTTCCCTCGATATTATTAATTTTAGAGGGCACAAAACCTCACACGTCGCTCTGTCAGTTTAGTTTTTGGAACAGATGACCAACACACTAGTTTTTTTACTATAAACAGAGCAAAAACTTAGACGCGACCTTGATGCTCCATCGGGAAATTTCATTTTCAAATAGCTTTTTGAATATTTTCAAAGGCTGTATGGAGTGAATGCATTTTAAGGAAAAACAAAGTTATTGACAAAACCCTTATTTCCCCAAAGTTCAGTTTCACACGTCATATTGTGATGCACAATAATTTGCACGAACTGTTAATAACGAGTATTCATACAGTTACGGAACTATCAATAGAACATTCACACATAATATCACCAATACCTACATATAATCGTAACATCACTTAATTCTAATGTACCGACGACCCAACGGCTAATTTCCCGTAAATCAGTCGTTTTCAAACGCTTCCATTATATTTTTACACTCAATTTATTAGGTTCCGATGCAAATGGACGACATCAGAGGGCGTGGGTTTCCCGCTGTACCGAGGTATTCAACTCCGAATAAATTAAAAGGACTCATTGAAATTGCCCTGTTGTATTGAAACCTTCGGAAAATTCCGTCAATTTGCGTACATTTCGAGTAGGTTTTAATTATTTTGCTATCGTTTTAAGCTTAACGTTATCAATATATTCATTTAATTCTCAATACAAAGAAAATGTTGAATACCACGTACGTTGGCACGTGATCATATCCATTAGAAGTTGGCCGGAACATTGCAGCGCTGATTTACTGGTTTCGTTTTCTCCTCTACTGGTGATTATTACTCCTAAAAGTTAATTTTGTTTATAAGTATATATTTATGTATTAGTATTTATTCTTGTATTTTATAGTGATTTCCCAGCTATTTATCCTGTATGTAGCACCTGCCGTGTTTTGTCTCAACATCACCTTAATGTTGACTGGTAGAACATGCCTCAGACATTAAGTCCGCCTTTGTACAGTATTTTTTACATGTGCATAAAGTGTTAATAAATAAATAAATACCTTTTACCTACTGCTGCAACACTTACGCTCGTCACGACTGTATCGATGTAACTATTAGTTAAATCCTTCATCGAGAAATCGAGAAATGACATCAAAGATCGTGAGTAATCGTGACCGCATCAAAACCCATCAGTTAGTTTCTAAGCCTTACCACAGAATAACCAATAGCACTAACTAACGGCCTTAGACGAATACACAGTCAGAGTCAGTCGGACGAATTGATTTTATACCTACTGATTAACGCGCGCTCGGGAATAACCGAATAACTACGTATAAGTTATTCGGTTATTCCCCAGCGCGCGTTAATCATTGTACTTTAAACCTTAATGACAATGTCAATAAACAAAACGCACCACCTTATGATTTACGATACGTAGATATATATTTATATGTTGTTTGTAAGCACTTTGTTTATACCTTCTTACTGATAATGTCAATACCTTGAATTAATTATTGAATTGAATTGTACCTTGATGAATTGAATTTTCTCGGGACGCTCGTGGCTAAATAATAACATCCACACGAGTCGAGCGAAGGTTAACCTACGCTTACGGCGGTCGGTTCTTGGATGAGTGGCCATTTCGGGCTTCTGACTACCCGTAACGACTGTCAAAGATCCACGAATGACAGCTGGGATTTATTTATTTATTGACACACCAACGACTTATTCACTAAATCATTACATTAATTGTGCTATAATTCAGAGGTTTGCGGTGAATTCGTCACTTATAGGTGTGCACAGCACTTATATAATCAATAATAAAATAAAAAAATTAGATGATATAAATTAAATAAAATAAAATTTATAATTTCATTGAATAACATTAAAATATAAATAGGGATCAACGGCTTAACGTGCTTTTCCAGGTACGGAGGGGTCTCGGTATCTAAAGATGGTTGGTCTCCCATCTAGAGACCAACCGCGGCTAGCGTAGCTTAACCTGATCGATCGACCTGTGCGTATTATTTAGCCACGGGCCCCTCTGAACATTTAACTGTCTATTAAACACATTATTTCATTAAGCTAGCATTCTTAGTTTCTGAGACTTTTAGGTATGTTTATGTGACCCTAATTCATTGCTCTCGAGTGTTATACATACGCCCACACGTGACATTTCTTAGTAACAGTAATTAATCTTTCTAGTTCGTTAAACAATCTTATTAGTAAAGTAATAGGCTCAATATCATAATTTTGCTCGAGAAACAACGAGGGGGTTCCTCGAAAAGTCGGGACTGAATTCTCATAAACACCAATTGTACGGAACGCTTAATAAATTCATGAAACTTCCGTCACGTACAACCATTATTCCTTATTATGACATTATGGAAAATCTGATGGTCTAAAATTCTAAATGGTCTAAGTGAAGTCGTTTAACTATCAAACGTGTCGGGTAAGATGAAGCGTAATAACGTAACTACAAACAATTACAGAGCGCCACGTCATAGCTTTCACTCTCCGACGCCGACGTCTAAAACCCGTAATACATTACAATTTGTACAACTCGCCTCATACAGAACACTCCCGTCAAAGTTAAACCACACAACTTCGTACTAATGAATGAAGACTTTGCAAACTAATTTGCCACCACGCCGCAATGACAGCTCTCCTTAAAACTATTAATATTGTCGTACGTACCTCAGTAGCGTACGTGTGAGTAGAGTTCAGACCGTAGCGATATGCTTGCGTGCATTTTAATAATACTTACATCATTTTGTAAAAGGCAATTGTCTGAAACAGAGAAACCTCAGTACCTCAGTAGGTAACTCAGAAACCTCAGTAGGTAACTATCATGAAAATGAAGTATCTGACCGTTCTATTGAAGTGAAAACTTCTTTAGGCGCACTTTGAGCTCTTTCTGATCAGTAAACGAAACTGAGCCGTTACGCTCAGGTCGGCGACGCTGAATCTGAATACCCAGCTCCAGTCGGTTGGTGTTGAATCCCTTATACTTGGCTCCAGTCGTAAGTTTTTACTTATATAGTATGCTCATAAGCAGACACCCTCTTTTTTATTCAAAGCAAATGTTTTCTTTACTGAATTATGCAAAAATTCGACCAGAGTCTATCGTGTTGATTATGGCAACACACCAAGAAAGTTTCATCTACGATCGATCTGTTGTTTCTGTTAATGATGATAAATGTACTCTGAGTTTATTCAGAAACTACAAGATATTATTAACTAGTATAATCGTGAGTCGAACATGCACAAGTATAAATTAATAAAGGCCGGAGGTTACGTCCTCTACGAATTATATCGGGCTGATCTCAAAGGGTAACTCGATTCGATGTAGATAGACTCTGTCACGAAACCTGGGTCACATAACTTCACACTAATGAATGACAACTTCACGGTTGTCGCCGCGATGGAGCTCTTTGCGACTAATGAAATTGCGCTTCCACGAATGCTGGGGAAGCGAAGTGTATTACGCCATGTCAGTTTTAGAGGAACGAAGAAACCTCGTGTGAGTTTATCGTAATGTTTGCACGGTCAAAGCTTGCTAATTTTATGCAGTTTCTTTTGACTGTAAATGGGTTTACCATTGCGTTTAATGTAAGCACTATTACTGATGAAAAGAGATACGTAGTCTTATGAAACTATTCTTGCTTTACCACCCGGGTCAAATTTATCTATGCGAATAATAAAGCTGAAGAGTTTGTTTGTTTGAACGCGCTAATCTCTGGAACTACCAGACGGATTTGCAAAATTTTCTTGCATTTGATAGCCCAATTCTCGAAGAAGGCCATAACTAACTTAACTTACGCTAGAACACTTAGGAGCCGAGCAAAAAGAAAAAAAAATAAGAAAAAACGCTAAGCGAAAACGAACTGATAGCGCGAGCATGCGATGCAATGCACTGGGGGGGATGATGTCGCGGGTAAAAACTAGTCACAGATATGTATACACTTCCGATTCATGGTATTATGCGCTGAAATGCTTATCAACGATACCTCTTAATACAATGCTTAGAAGGTCACCACGAATAAACGCTTTTTCATTTTCATTTTTTTTTCTTTGAAAATTTGACTTTGAAAAAGGCGAAACCAGAAATATACTCATAAACCCCGATAAAAAAGCCACTTCAATCATATTAGCAATTAAAAACAAGCCACACATACCAAACTCAATCAGAAAAAATCTCACACACATATTTTAACCCTCGGCAAAGAGTGAATGGGTCGGAATTTAAATGAAAAATAAGGATTAGACTGAAATTTGCATGCAGCACATCGATGGTAAATTATTGGGGTGCTTGGCAAACAGCCAGCCGACATTTACCAATGGTATTAAGGACACCGAATGTTATGTTACCGAAGAGGAGGCGCGTGATCCTAATCTGAATTTTGTGAAACGATCATATAATCGAAAGGTCAGCACTGATAGCGGTTACAGTTCGTTCATTGGGATTTGGGAGATAAGATGTTAAGAAAGGTGACAAAAGTCGAGTTGATAGCTTTATTATCGCCTCGACTGATCCCCGATTTGTTTTTACTTTCTCGAGTTGTATTTTTTGCGGCTTTCTTGAAATGCAAAAGAGATCTTTGATTGGCAAAGTAACATAATCACATTGAACTTTTCCATCGAAACACATGTCATGGCTATAGGTATAGACGCCAGCACATCAAGTTACTACAATCTGTCAGAATTCTTTAATAGATTTTCAACTTTATCGCTAAAGCATAAGGTTCAAAGTTGATTGGGAAAATCTGACACTTTCGGGTAGCTTGATGTGCTGGCGTCTGTACATAACATACAATATCAGCTTATAACGTTCCCACTGCTAGGACACAGGGCTTCTTTCGTAGGGACCGTAATCCACCACGCGGGCCCAGAGCGGGTAGGTGGATGTCGCATGTCTTCGAGTTTTTAGAATCAGTATATAGTAGGTATAGAATAGATTTAATCCCATCACACAAACGCACCATGCTTTCACCCAAACAATTTCACCTAGGTGTTAATTACCTACTCCGGTAATTCATACCGCTAAGTACCTACTTACGTAGCAAACATCTCATGACAATCCCAACAAGCCGTCCACTTTGCACGTCCTTACGTTTAAGGAGCGTAAAATTTATCTAGTTGAAATAATCGCGGCCAAACAGCCACGTCGGGCCACGTCGACCCATTATGTCTGGCGCCTGGCCAGACAAGGAGCAAGCGAACCACTACCGACTATTAGTTATTGCGTTTATTTATTTAAAAATACTATTGCGCGGTATGGTAGCAACTAAAAACGAAAACAAGGATAGTAAAATACGGTTTGTGGAAATGTCTGTTTGTCAAATGTTTTTTTTTTTTTTAATTTATTCGGAAATATATTGCCAGTGTATAAAAGGCTACTGGGGCCGCATAATAGATCTGACATATTTTGATAAGGATGGCAACAATCTGTTATAACCAGCTTGGTTTTAGTGATCTAAGTAAATTTAATAAATCGTTATAGAAAGTCCCTTTGACGTCCCTCAAAACCTATAACAATGAGAAGTCAAAGAGTTACGAGTACAAAAATTATGCTTTGTTTTCTCAGACCCTGTAAACATCTGCCCACTTCTTTCCAGGCAATTCTGACCATATCTTGTTCCGTATATTTTGAATGCAATGACAAGACAATGCGTCTGCTAAGTTTTCCTCAAACAAAAGCTGTTCAAGGAATATTGGTTGAACTGTGTAGAAAAACGGTTCAATTGTGTCTCGCCGACTTTATCTTTCTATAGAATAAAGATTTGCAAATCTTGGAATCAAATTGTTTCTTCTTTATTGCTGTAATTATGACGATACGTTGGAATATAATACCTGTTTGTTTATCTGTATCTTATATTAAAGCTCTTTAAGGATAATATCCAAATGTTAAACTTTTCCTAAGTTTAAGATAAATACGAATCTCGGCAAAAATACGAACGAAAAACGTACCCTACATTTTTAATAATATTTTTTTTATTTTTTATTTCAGTAACATTACAACTTCTACAATATATTTTACATAGGGGTCTCCTTTTAAGTATGAGAAATACCTGTGCTGGGAGGCCCCGCTCCTCTAAAACTAGTACAATAGTATGTACGAGTAGGAGTGTGCTCACTTGTACTTTTACAATTTGGTAACTTATTAACTAATGGCAGAAAAAAAGGTAAATAAACAAAAACGATTAACTTAAAACTAGTGCCTGTATGGGTGTGTGTGGGTTTGGGTGTGGGTGGTTGTGTGTGTGTTGTTTATTTTTTAACATCATAATCCCTAAGCCACTAGGCCTGATACTCAAATCCCAAGATAATATACTTAATTGAACTCGGAATCTAATCCAATTAGGTCGATCGCACTTATCAGCATTAATTGCATTTAATTGAATGATTTTGATTACGTTTATACGCATCGCGTGCTTCAGCAGCCATCAAAGAGGAGTGTTTGTGAAAAGAATCGTTCGATTAACGGTCATCATTATAATTATTTAGAGTGTTTTGAATCAAATCTAAATATAATGAACTCCATTAATGTATGAAGAATGTGTAATTATGTTAATGCTTTCGATTATTTCTCATAAATGTTATAAATAACACGTCAACAGCACCATTCCATTGAAGAAAATCTCGTCGTCTATTTTCTATCACGTTTTTCATTCTAATATACTAAGATTAACCCCGACTTTCGAACTTTTCTTAGAGTACTTTCCACCACCGCTCTTTCACAAACGAAAAAACGAATCCATCGATGTTCTTCGTAAAATCAACAGCACAAAGTTATAACTTAATTCGGTTATACGTTCAAGTACGTAGATATACAAGTCGTAGTGATGAAGCGGTCCCAATATTCCGAGCAGTTACCCAATATTCCCCGCGTTGGATCGGAGCCAGTTAGCGTTACTTATTCCTACAAATTCCGGATTAACTACGACTCTCCCGCCACCTGCCGTTAATTTACTCTCTTACTAATACAATATTACACCTACTTCAGCGGTGGAAAGTAAACAAGTATTGAAGCATTTTTGGTTATATCTACTTACAAAGAATGTGTAATTTTGTTTGTTCCTAGAAATCCAAAAAAATCGAAGTATGGTATTATGATGCGAGACTACAAATCTAGGGTCCTGGGTATGAAACTCAGGTCGAAAAGTTTTATTGGGTTCTTCCATTAGGAATTACTCAATAGCAACCAGTCTGAGATCTTGCCGATTTAAGGAAATAGGGTCGCTCCCTATATAATGAGACTTATGCATTATTGGTGTAAAGGTACTAAGTATACTCTTATCCACTAAAGATTATGTCCGGATTTTTATATACACATTGACATTATTGAATTTTATATATTCAATGAAATGAATATTTACTTTTTAAAGTATTTTTTTTTTTATTATTGTGAATGTGAGGAGTATGTGGGTCATTTCTTTTTTCTGTTTTCCTTCTTAGTTAGTTTAAATCACGATTAATTTACGCAGCCTACCCAAGTTCTGAGTTGAGCTGCAGGGTAATTGCGTAACACACTATCAGTAGCAATGGGTTTCATTTTCACAGTTCAACAACATTCATTGCGTTATTTAGATTGTTGAGCAGACACATTTTTCGAACATACGGAGCAATGGATTAGCAATATGACTCAAAATGATTCAAATTGAGAGTAATAGTGTGTTACGCAATTAGGGTGCTGCACGATATTTGACAAATGCGTGCACTGACTGGACAGGTCCGCTCAATCTGTGTGGTTCTTTCCTCAAAAGACTATTTCAGACACCAATCTCATGTAGATTGGTGTCTGAAATAGTCTTCACATGATCTGACCAAGATTATGCCTGGACTTTAAAAGAGACTCTGACCTCTGAGTTTGTTTCGGCCTTTCTTCTCAGAGTAGTCAGATAAGAATCGCAGACCTCATCTAGTTTTAAAAAAATACGTTTGACATATAAAAGTGTTTGTACAAACATACTTACAGAAAATAAATCGTTTATGATTTACCCCCTTTTTTCTTTTTTCCCTATTCTGGCGTAAAATTATGGTTGTAAGTAACAATAGACAAATTATTTATCTATAAGAGTTGATCACGAAATGCTAAAAATATAAAAGGGCAAACTGTACAAATATAAGTTTTAATTTACCTATACTAATATATATTAGTATTATTATTATATATATATATATATAGCTTGTTTCATTGAATGCGGTAATCTTTAGAACTACATACAACGTGTAACGTTAAATGCACAAAACCTCAGACACCCCAACTGATTTTTAATTCAATTGACCTATTTCAGAGACAAAATAAGTCATTAAAAATTTGTAAAGGTTTTATGTGCTGTTTTAGTTTTACTGGCCATTCTGATCGTTTCTTGCGTCTGCGACGACGCTTTATCGAAGGAGGAGTCATCACCGGGCCGCTGCGCCACGCTGACATTGGCTTCCTTGACCTATTAATAAATAGACACGGCAACGTTTTTAATGAAGATTTTTTTTTTTAAATGTGACCTACGAGTACATTGAAAAGTGTTTCAATTAATTCTGCTCGTTATTCTGATCAAACTATTTTCAGGTTTTGCGCATTTAACGTTACACGTTGTATATACCAGTCGGATTTGAAAAATTATTTCTGCATTTGATAGTTCAATTTTTAAGGCTATTTAACATTGCGCTAGGACTCTTAGGAGCCGAGAAAAAAGTAAGAAAGAACGCTATGCGAAAACGTACGTTATAGCGCGGGCAGGCGATGCGAAGCGACGGGGCGGGTCGGGGAATAAAAAATTTCACAAAGTGAGAAAGAACGCTATGCGAAAAGAAACGTTATAGCGCGGGCAGGCGATGCGAAGCGACGGGGTGGGTTGGGGGAACAAGAAATTTCATAAAGTAAGAAAGAACGCTACGCGAAAACGAACGTTATAGTGCGGGCAGGCGATGCGAAGCGACGGGGTGGATCGGGGAACAAGAAATTTCACAAAGTAAGAAAGAACCCTACGCGCAAACGAACGTTATAGCGCAGGCAGGCGATGCGAAGCGACTGGCGGGTCGGGGAACAAGAAATTTCACAAAGTAAGAAAGAATGCTATGCGAAAAGAAACGTTATAGCGCGGGCAGGCGATGCGAAGCGACGGGGCGGGTCGGGGGAACAAGACATTTCACGCCAACGAATTCGCGGGCGCTTGCTTATTTTCTGAATTGTTTTTACTCTATTGTATGTTGTTAGAGTATTTATCGCAAAGGGCTTCCTCTAACCATTGAATTCTATCACGAGTCACTCTCCTCCAATTACCTGTTTGTAGGGTTTTGATACCAGATTCCTGTTATGTAAGATTCTTTGTTTGTTACGCAAGTAAAAAGTATTAGGTAAAGCTGATTGGTCTACTTTTCCTCAAACAATTTTCTGTGTTTACGTAGTAACACAGTCGTATCAATTCGTACCACGCCTAAAACTCTATCATACCCTAAAGTTATTGCCCAATTTCATGAACTGGGGATATTTCGGGTACTTTAATCTTGAGTAAAAATGGGTTCGGAGAAAAACCATTTTGGGGAATAACGGTCCATTCTCTAGGCTGGAGAATTACATAGCAAGACGCAATAAATTTAGTTGGTGTAGATTTTCACCACTTTCATTTCGTAAATTAGATTGTCTAGATCTTTTTTCTCTTAAGCCCCTCCTAAATGATGATTTATTAGTACAGAAGCCAGCACATCAAGCTACCCGAAACTGTCAGTTTTTCCCAATCAACTTTGAACCTTATGGTTTAGCGATAAAGTTGAAAATCTATTAAAGAAATCTGACAGATTGTAGTAGCTTGATGTGCTGGCGTCTGTACCAAAAATGTTTTTGTAAAGGTCGAAAAAATAATATAATATTGTGTTACTGAGATAATTACTCCAGCCTCTACCAAGTCTAATTAAGCCGCGGCGATCTTTTATTTAGACAAAAGAAAAGTTCTTACAACACGGCCAGTGACGCAATACAAATCACATTTCAAGTTTTTGTTACAGCAGATCTGATACTTCGTTCGTTCATGTCCGAATTCTGAATAATTTAATTTCACAGTATAAATAGTAGCTGTTAGGTTACTATCTGTAATTCTGTACCTCCCTATTATTTTTCTAATCGAATGACGTCATAAAATTTATTTTCAAATCTCCAATTTTTAAAGTCAATCAAAGTCAGCTTTCATTATTTTCTCTGCCAACTCAGATTTTGAAAACTATTCAAACTTATTCTTAATACAAATTAATTCATTAATATGTATTTCGCACAACTTTCAATGATTTCTCAATGGTATTAAAATATTAAGTAAAATATTTCAACTTGTTTGCTTTTTGAAACTTACAAAATCAGAAAAAATAAAAAAAATCTTTAGTCTAAAATTCTTGTTAGATAAATTGAAAAGTTTGATAAATCTTTTAAAATTATCTGACAAGAATTTTACACTCAAGAAATTTTGTAAGATTGCATACGAATTTCTAGCTTTTCTGAATATTACAAAAGTGCAGCTAGCCTTTTTGCAGCAAACCTAATAATTATTTTAAATACCTAATATTTGAACTTAAGACTGATTTGGCAATCGACAGATATTTTTTATCAGTGGAATAAAATTGACGTATGACAAGATTTTATACAGAAGAAATGTCAAAAATACAAAACTATTCCTCAGATAAAATTATCTGGCGCTGGAAAAATCAGCCCTTATTCATATTTTTGACAATACTTAAAATAAATAGCATAATAAGTATCACATGTTCAAATACTTAGTATGTACTTACGCACACAGTCATTCATTTCTAATGTCAGTCGACACTGGCACATAACTATGGTGTGTCCAGATGCTACTGTGCCTTGAAGGGAAACAGCTTGGCTTACTGCCAGATTCCTCCCTGGTTACGAACTGGACAATGGACATACGCCACAAAATAACTGCCCAATATTTTTATCCGTTTATTGCGCTGAAAATTTTGGTTCATTGGTTAAGTTCTTGTGCGGTTCTGCGGTGCTATTCTGTAAAAATATCACCGTGAAAACTTATGGGAAGTGAGCTTCAAGTGAGCACTCATTCCACCTGATCCTAGGGAGTGACACTATTGAAAGCTCACATCAAACTCACTTCACCTAATTTTCACGGTAAGATTGGTCTTGGCTAGCAGTCACGAAGGGTTAATATAACACGATTCCATCCAGCTTCCCATTCTAAACGTGGTCATCACTGATGTCCCTGAGTTTGAAAACACGCTTTCGAACCGATCTCTTATGAAAAGTATCACTCTTTGCCATAGTTGGATATAACTTAAAATGGAGGTTAAGAGGGTTCATCCGTTAGAGCCATGTTGGAGATTCAAAATTGATGATTTCCGACGGACAATCAATAGATGACGCCAGCACATCAAGCTACCCGAAACCGTCCAATTTTCCCAATCTACCTTGAACCTTATGCTTTAGCGATAAAGTTGAAAATCTATTAAGGAAATTTGACAGATTGTAGTAACTTGATGTGCTGGCGTCTGTACATTTGGGACACTAGCAGATGTGGGTCTGTTCAGGAGCACCGCACTCACTCGCGCTGGATGTTAGATGAATCTATTGTGTCTTGTGTCACATTTCGAATAATGCTGGCGGCGACCTACTTGGGTAAGTAATTGGATCGTAGACATCTTGTAACTGCCATTGAGCAACTAACTCACCATTCCTGTTACGAAAGCAATATTCTATAACGAGCAGTTAATTCCATTCTCTCGAGAATAAACTTGTAGTTTTAGATTTAGCGCTAATTATTGAACTGGCTATTCGAACGTTCGAGTACGCAAACTAAAACACTAGACGAGCAGAATTCAGGCCAAAAACAATAGGTAGGTACCCAAACTAATCTGCAGCAATAGTGCAACATTCGAGTCTGCCCGACTTTTCCTACCGGGTACAATCGACAAAAGAGTTAACTTACCGACCCGACACACATGCTGGTTACTAGCACGAAAGCATTCCATTATTAGCGATCACTACTTACAGTGCCGCCGACGAGCAAAAGCGTTCGTGACACCTATCAGTTTCATACAAACGAATACATGTTTTGCGAATTTGATCTTCATTTACTGCTAGAATTGTCGCACTGACAGGTGTCAGGCAGGAACGCATGTTTTTGACGGCCGGACTGTAGGAGATTCTATGTTTATCTTGGACATTGCTCACACACACAAACACACTAATCTGAACCAGAAAAGAGCATGCTAGTTTTAAGCATACTTTTATGAGTATGTGTGAGATTTAGTTACCTGTACGAGCAAAAATATTTATCTTTCCTCTACACTTACTTTAAAAGTCCAAACTCAAGGTTTGCTAACGTGCAATAGAACGCAGTATTCTAGGCATCATATTGATAGACCATGTTCGCATCACCACACTGCGCTCCAAAGCACAGATTACTGACGTTGCTCAAAAAGCCGCTAAGCTGAAGTGAAACTGGGCTGGCCACGTCTGCCGTGTGCCCAATTAGCTGTGGGCCAAAATAGTACGTGGAGCCCTGACACAGCCAAAAGGCGTCGCGGCAGACTCCGCAGAAAATGGCGGGACGAGCTGGAGAAAACAAACGATCAATGGTCCACTTTAGCCCTGGATCGAAAGAGTTGGAAGTCATGAGGAGGGGCCTTTGTCCAGCAGTGGGGTGATGCAGGCTAACAGTAGCAGTAAAACTTACTTAAAATCAAATCAGCCTATTGCAGTCCATTGCTGGACGTAAGCTCTTCTAGGCTGCGTCACAACACAACACCCTGTCCTCCGCCTTCCGGATCCAGTCTGTCCCAGCCACCTTCTTTAGGTCGTTCGTCCATCTAGCTGAGGGGCGTCCCACACTACGCTTGCCCATACGCGGTCTCCACTCCACGACTCGTCTGCTCCACCGGGCATAGGTCCTACTTCGGACTTACTTACAATATCCTTTTAACGTTTACGACACTTGGACACAATCACTTTAAATATTGTTTAAAAGTAGATACAAACTAACTGCCTGTACACCTATCTTTTTGTTTGACTGTACCTCCATTCAATTAGACTTCCACCAATTTGTTGGGACACGTTCGAACCGACTACAGACAGAACACACTTTGTCCAGCGCAGCGCAACAAAACTTTTGTTGTGCAATGAAAACCAAAAAAACGGTTCTACCAAATAGGCCGCTTGCGATCAGATCTTTGAGAGGCCTTTTATTTGTTTGTTGTAAAGATGAAATAATTATTTTAAATAGATAAACTTGACTGAAATTAATAATATATCCTGCTTTAGCCTAGGAAAAAATACGAACGTGTCTCGCAATAGAACTGAAGATAACAATTTTGAACAAAATAATACAATTTACGTGAAGTCTAATTGCTACGACTTTCAAATTCAAGAGGTTGGAGGAGAGACACTGAACTTTTTCGTAACAATACGAAAAGCGATAAAAACTTTGCGAAAATTAATAATTTGCGTGTAGCTTAACATAATCGTATCCAGTGGAGGTTGGATGGCCGCCAACTCGTTATGAAGCGAATTATCCACACGATCGGCTGCGACCAGCGACACGAGCACACCATCCCGCACACATGCCGCTTTCATTTCAATCCCACTAAATATCATGGACATCTCAGAAGCGCGGGTTAATTGTCGCAATTAACGGGAACGTGAATATCCAATATCATCATTACTACGACGGTTTTGGTATTTGATATTATTTCTCAATTAGCCGTATTCTCTGTTGGGTATAAGTGGACTAGTCTACCTTTACTGCTTAGAAATAACGGTGTAAATGTCTCAAATGTGCGAAAGCGAGTAGCGGATGATATTAGAACACAAAAGGACGACACCTAAGTGATAGATAGCGTACCTTTATATCCCTTAGCACAACCCAACAAATCCTTAAACATTTCAAAATATTATAACCACGGCTACATCTATCAATGTAACGTCCGTCAAAGCTCCCTGATCTATTTGGGGACCCATAGTTTGTTTTAAATTAATGACATCCATATCTCACGATCCCTGGGAATAGTCCTTACTATTTGTCACAAAGATTATCTACTTTTTCTGTTTCCGACCCGTGATATATGTTATATTCATCTCCTTTGTCTTCATTCCAAATATGACGTCCTACATAAAGTAAGGGCTATAAAAGTATCGGTACATCACCGCAGGTATGAAAAGATGAAAACAAAATTGATAAATTGATGAAATACTTCAGTGTTTGCACACAGTCATTTATTTCCACAGCGGGAAGTTCCGATATTTTAAACGTATCGACGCTGCTGCCATCGTAAAATGAGCTGTATTTCAGAGAGATTAAGGTGACTTGAGAATAATTTCACTTAATCGGAGCATGGCGGGAACTCGCGTGACGTCATGAAAAAATGTATTCCCGAATTATAGAGAGGTTAACGAGCTGTAGGTGTTCGTCGTTAAAGCTGCCATAAACTGTGCTAATGTGACGTGAGGTCACACCTCCAGAGGCTTAGGTACTTACGCGTAAAGAAGAGAAAACATATTTTTTCGTATTGGAACATCAAGTTCATCGCGTTTCACTTATATTTCGAAGGTAACTAAACGAACTTGTGCTTTATGAAGCTTGACATTCTGCGCGTCGACTAATTTGATCCAGTAATCAATTAGTGGCGCTGAATGTGACTGCGAGTAAATAAATTAATTTGTGCTAATGGATCGCAATGATAATTTTCCACAGAAAATATGACATACATTTATAGAGCAGCAAAGTAATTAGGAAAATCAAAGAAAATTCTTTGTAAGTAAAAATTCAATACACGCCGTATTGAATTTCTACTTTAGTCAGCACGCTATATATTTGTTTTAATTGAAAAATGTAACACAACTTCAAGGATCGAATAAACTGTTTCGAAAATCTTAATCCAACGCCTTGGTGAATCTCCCCAAATATTTCGCTAAGCGGCGACATGCATTCTTGAGCGCGCAAGAAACATAAAGTCCCGGCGTCAAGGCCTCAACGTAATTAATTTTAAGCACAGCACTTCCCAAGTTGAAAATTATCTCCAAAATAAAATTTTAAAGTAACTATATAAACACAAAACGCTCATAAACTGACTTGGATGGAACTAAAATTGTGGGTGGCGCTTACAAACTGCTCTGGTGCCGTCAGTATTAATCCCGCGGGGAACGCAACTTTTTAATAGGTTTAAGACAAAAAATCCCTGGATAAAATGTGCGAAACAAGCTTTAGATTCACCTGAGCAATTAGTTCGGCGGGTAATGAGTTTATTCTTAATGGTTACGCAAGTTGTAAAATTTATTTGTCGCCTAGCAGCGTAATGGGATTTGAAACAGATAGTACTCGTGTGTTAATGAGAGCTTGTTTGTGCGTCAAGGATTATTATTATTATTATGATATAGATTTGAATATGTTATCGCAATTAACGCCACATAATCTACTTCTGAAACTAAGTTTTCATTATGGCTGGCCCACGTTTTAACGTTAAATTCCAATCGTAAAATAAATCGAGAGCAGTGGTAGCCCAGTCGCAACGACCCTGACTTACGAGTTGTAGGTCGTGGGTTCGAACCCAGCTAAGCGCTTTACTGTGTATAAATAATTTCATAACCACTGCTCTCCAAACGATGAAGGAAAACATCGTGAGGAAACCGGCATGTTCTAGAAATAAAAAATCGAATACATGTGACATCTACCAACCCGCACTGGGCTCGCGTGGTAGATTACGACCCACTGCCTCTCGAAATCCCAGCAGTGCCTGTGTCCCAGCAGTGGGAACAGTATAGGCTATGCTGATTATGCTACACATCAAATAAATCACTTTAATTATAGGTAAGTTAGGAACTGAGCTGAAATTGTAACCCTTATCACATATGGTCAAGACAAACGTCACCTAACACGTCTGTAATTTACAAAGCACTCCGTAGTCCTGCAAACAGCTGCCACACTAACACTTGTGCTATTTACGAAACTGTACGGATGGATAACTTTGAGGGTATTTACGAATATGCTGCCGACCGGACTGGCTCGCAATAGTCGCGATATTGGAAAGCAGACGCAGGATGTGTAGAACCATCGTATCGTTATGAACGGGACATTCTGCAAACAAAAATGCATACTCGACACGTATCGTGTTCATGCATTTTTGTGTCTTGAATATCGTTTTCTGCGATGTTGTTAGAACGAAATCCCTTATCGCATGTTATACTCTGCACACTTGGCGAACGAGAGTTAGACCGAAAAAAGTTCCGTCTCATTCGCCAAGTGCACAGAAGCGAAAGATGCTTCGTTCCAACCCCACTGGGGTGTGTCCCACGGCACCTCTCGTTTTTTTTTTTTTTTTTTCAACAACATAGGTGATTCAATGGTTTTAATATTATGGGGCCTCGTTAATGAAATACGCGTTTGCTTCTATTCAAATTCGAATGAAAAGTCTCTTTATTTATTTAATACTTCAAGCACATAAATGTACAGAGGCGGACTTAACGCCATAGGCATTTTCTACCAGTCAACCTTTGGGTGATGCAGAGACAAACAGTAGTAGGTGCAATCATGAAAATTAAGGGATAAATATTTTAAATAATAATATAATATATATAGGTACATAATTGCATATTGATATAAGCACAAATAAATATACATAAATACTTGAATATACTAAAAAAAAACAATGAGAAAATATTAGCGTTGTGATGATACTGCCAGCTTCTTGCGAATGTGCTCGCGAACCTTAACTTTAAAGGATAATCGGTTGGTTTTACTTGGACCTAAGAAGGTGATAGTGTCCACAAAACTTTGAATTTTAATTACCTTTCTTCAATAGGTGTTTTTATTAATATTTGATCTAATGTTTACAGAAAAATAAATGAGGTTTTCGCTCACAGTTAATAAATTAGATAAATTTAAAGCAACGCTTCGATTTACTTTACTTAAAATGTAGGTATGTATATATTTGGTAGTAGGTACACACATTATAATGAAGCCAATATGTAAGGTCTAAAATGTTACCCCGGCATACGCCTAGGTAACATTTTGGGTCATTAAAATATTTCCAAGAATATAAAATAGTTAACGTTGACAGAGGTAGCGGGAAAATAATTTATCTTCATTTTAATGATGACGTCTACGTTCTTTGATTGTAATTTTATCTTAGTACGATATTTTCTTTTTAAAGCTACAACATTTTTATGTAAAAGTATTACATTATATTTTATATTATATTATGTAAAAATATATATATATATACGAGTATACACTTATTATGTAAAAAAATATATAATTATTTATACATATATTTTTATTGTACAGGGGCCCGTGGCTAAATAATAACAGCCGCACAGGTCGATCGATCAGGTTAAGCTACGCTTGCCGTGGTTAGTCTGTGGATGGGTGACCATCTTTACTTACGGAGACCCCTCCGTGCCTCGGAAAGCACGTTAAGCCGTTGGTCCCGGCTATCTTTCGTAGATCTTTGACAGTCGTTTCTTGTAATCAGAAGCCCGAAAGTCTGACAAGCAGTCTTACCAAGGGGTATCGTATTTCACAGTACCTGGGTTGTGGAGGTCAGATAGGCAGTCGCTCCATGTAAAATACTGGCATTCAGCTGTATCCGGTTAGACTGGAAGCCGACCCCAACATAGTTGGGAAAAGGCTAGGCAGATGATGATTTCTTATTATGGCAAGCATATTACGCGACAAGACGGCGTCTTTGTAGGTACTATTTACGTGAAGTAATAAAATAAAATAATGCCATCTTGTGTTTTGAAAACGTGTAAAAATAATTCTACATCCCAGAAAAACTGTCAAGGAATAACATATCACAGTTAAGGCACAATTTTACTTGTTGATTTATTGTATTTTTGACATTAAGACATTAAGACATTTGACATAAGTGTTGTCAGAAAATAAATGGTTAAGTGTCCCGAGAGATTGGATAATTTTTTTTTTTGTGTTCTTTGTCATTTTTTTGCAAGTATTGACTATGATTCTTTTTATAGATTTCCTACAGCAAATCATTCATGGAACAATGATTGGATTATAATAATAAGAAACTACAGATGTGAAGACCATTGCGTTCCGTCGAAAACAAGCGTGATATGCTGTATACATTTTGATACAAATCATCAATTGGCGAGGGTTCTTAGATTTGAACGGATTAGCGTGCTTTTGTAATGTTTCTTGGATCGATAAAGAATGCAGTGCGGGTTAGTGAGTGTATGTATGTGTTGTGAAGATTCTGATTAAATCATTTGAATAAATATTTCGGTTTTTTTTTCTACAGAACGTTAAATAGTTTTCTTATTATAGGTAAAATACACCTTGTGTGTTTTAGGTAAGTAAGCTTTAATACCCATCCCCCTATCTTCCTAATCGGTAATTCAAGACAATCAATTGAATTACGTATTCTACAGCAGCGTTTTTCTAGTCATCCATACAAAATAAACACTTAATTTTTAGTTTTCACTAGTATATTTTTGTAATTTCAGTTAAGTGGGCTTCTTATATCGCTTTATTGTAATAAATGAATACACTGTCCAAATATTTAAAACATGGGGAAATTTTCATTCATCTGGTATCCCTCAAATCACGCACACATAGACCGGTAGGGTGCTTCACTTTCGATACGCGTGGCGCGGAGTCCTTCTTTTTTTTCTAGTCCGTGTATACAGTCTAGCAAATTAACACCCTAGCCTCAGTTTGCCGTGTCATAGACATTTCATACAACTGTCAAAGAATGTCAGTTATGATTTGAATAGTATGTACAGACACCAGCACATCAAGCTACTACTAATCTGTCAGATTTCTTTAATAGATTTTCATCTTTATCATTAAAGCATAAGCTTGAAAATTTATTGGGAAAATCTGACAGTTTCGGGTAGCTTGATGTGCTGGCGTCTGTACAATTTAAGTTGGTAGTCAAAATTGCTTAACAATTAAAATCCCTGACTTAAAGTTAAGGTAATATTTATGCATGGTTATTATAACTATCGGAACACTTCTATTACTTTTTCCTTTACAAGTTTAATATTTGTAAAATCGAAAACAAGAAATTTTTCTACGCCTTTGCAAAAATATTAACATGCAAAACTTAGCTTTTTTTTTGTGTAAACACTAACAAAAACAACATGTCCCTAGTTCACAAGTTATAAGTCACCATTCATCATTCTAAAGATTTGGTAAAGACGATCGATCAATTAGGCTTGTTCGAAACGCAATCCTGAAAAAAAAAAGGAGCCATCTATCATTCTTTGTCTCAGGTTACTTTTATCTATACTGGCTGCTAAATATAACTGACAAGCTTTGGTGCCAAATTTGCCAACAGTCGGCCCAAAACCCTTGGGGTCTGACGGTCTGACCAAAGTACGGCACAATAACAGTCGGTAATGCTATTTATTGGATAGTTCCGATTTCTCAAATTGCTGACAAGTACTTTTGAACAATTTGTAGCGACCATTCAATTATTGCCAGAATTCTGTTTGGTCGCAACCTAGGCAGTGCTATGAACTGTTTGTTGGTAAACTGTTTATATTTCAAAATGTTGATTTTACATATTTTCTGCACTAGCGTTGTCTGGGCATGTCACTGTCTGCAATACTGTATCAAAAATAAGCAACGTAAATACATATCATTTTGATAAATATTGTCAAAAATCAGTACAAAAGCGAAGTATAAAACCCAGCCAAAAATGAAACTACACTCATGATTTTAATAAAAATATATTTTTGCCATATTTACGATATAAAAAGCGCAATAAAAATACACTCACAAAAAATGGGTATACATTTTTCAAGTTATTCCCGTTCAGATTTTCGCCCGCGTGCGTCGGTCGTCCCAGTTTTCACCGCTGTAGCAATACGGCTACATGGCGTAAAAGCGCGTAAAGGTAAGCAATAAACAGAACATTTCGACTTGGTCGTTAATCATAGTAACAAACGGGATATCTGTCAACGTAATCACATCTTTTTCGGAGTACGCTCTTAAATAGGAATCGGTCTCAATGATTTATAACGCTGCTTCACCACTTATGAGTTTTGATTGTATTAAAATAAGAACGAATTATGAATAACTTTATCAACTTTTTTGAGAGTTCTTATTTCGGATTCAGACTCAATGAAGTGTTAATTTGTTTTTAATGGTTTGTAAAAAACTTGGCAATTTATGGTTGAGTTTGATTTTAAATGGCTGAAAGCTATCATCGTCGGCAGAAACTTTTCCCGACTATTTTGTGGTCGGCTTCCAGTATAACCGGATGCAGCTGAATATTAGTATTTTACATAGAGTGACTACCTCCACAACCCAGTTACTGGGTAACAGGATACACCTTGGTAAGATTGGTTGTCAGACTTTCGGGCTTCCCGACTACCCGTAACGACTCTCAAACGTCTCGTATGTTATTCGTAGGTCACGAGTGACTTACGAGACCAACGGCTTAACGTGCTGTTGATGTTATGAATAGTCACTCATCCACAGACTGATCTCGGCAAGCGTAGCTTGACCTTCGATCGACCCGTGCGGCTGTTATTAATTAGCCATGAGCCGATGGCTGAAAGCCAGACTGATCTCAGCAAGCGTAGCTGGACCTTATCTCGATCCGTGCGGCTGTTATTAATTAGCCATGAGCCGATGGCTGAAAGCCAGACTGATCTCAGCAAGCGTAGCTGGACCTTCTCTCGACCCGTGCGGCTGTTATTAATTAGCCATGAGCCGATGGCTGAAAGCCAGACTGATCTCAGCAAGCGTAGCTGGACCTTATCTCGATCCGTGCGGCTGTTATTAATTAGCCATGAGCCGATGGCTGAAAGCCAGACTGATCTCAGCAAGCGTAGCTGGACCTTCTCTCGACCCGTGCGGCTGTTATTAATTAGCCATGAGCCGATGGCTGAAAGCCAGACTGATCTCAGCAAGCGTAGCTGGACCTTCTCTCGACCCGTGCGGCTGTTATTAATTAGCCATGAGCCGATGGCTGAAAGCCAGACTGATCTCAGCAAGCGTAGCTGGACCTTCTCTCGACCCGTGCGGCTGTTATTAATTAGCCATGAGCCGATGGCTGAAAGCCAGACTGATCTCAGCAAGCGTAGCTGGACCTTCTCTCGACCCGTGCGGCTGTTATTAATTAGCCATGAGCCGATGGCTGAAAGCCAGACTGATCTCAGCAAGCGTAGCTGGACCTTCTCTCGACCCGTGCGGCTGTTATTAATTAGCCATGAGCCGATGGCTGAAAGCCAGACTGATCTCAGCAAGCGTAGCTGGACCTTCTCTCGACCCGTGCGGCTGTTATTAATTAGCCATGAGCCGATGGCTGAAAGCCAGACTGATCTCAGCAAGCGTAGCTGGACCTTCTCTCGACCCGTGCGGCTGTTATTAATTAGCCATGAGCCGATGGCTGAAAGCCAGACTGATCTTAGCAAGCGTAGCTTGACCTTCGATCGACCCGTGCGGCTGTTATTAATTAGCCATGAGCCGATGGCTGAAAGCCAGACTGATCTCAGCAAGCGTAGCTGGACCTTATCTCGATCCGTGCAGCTGTTATTAATTAGCCATGAGCCGATGGCTGAAAGCCAGACTGATCTCAGCAAGCGTAGCTTGACCTTCGATCGACCCGTGCGGCTGTTATTAATTAGCCATGAGCCGATGGCTGAAAGCCAGACTGATCTCAGCAAGCGTAGCTGGACCTTATCTCGATCCGTGCAGCTGTTATTAATTAGCCATGAGCCGATGGCTGAAAGCCAGACTGATCTCAGCAAGCGTAGCTTGACCTTCTCTCGACCCGTGCGGCTGTTATTAATTAGCCATGAGCCGATGGCTGAAAGCCAGACTGATCTCAGCAAGCGTAGCTTGACCTTCTCTCGACCCGTGCGGCTGTTATTAATTAGCCATGAGCCGATGGCTGAAAGCCAGACTGATCTCAGCAAGCGTAGCTTGACCTTCTCTCGACCCGTGCGGCTGTTATTAATTAGCCATGAGCCGATGGCTGAAAGCCAGACTGATCTCAGCAAGCGTAGCTTGACCTTCTCTCGACCCGTGCGGCTGTTATTAATTAGCCATGAGCCGATGGCTGAAAGCCAGACTGATCTCAGCAAGCGTAGCTTGACCTTCGATCGACCCGTGCGGCTGTTATTAATTAGCCATGAGCCGATGGCTGAAAGCTATATCTACATAATTTTTTAGATAAATTTATTAATAAAAAAAATAAAAAAATAAATATATAAATTTATTTATAACTACAAACGTTTAATATCAGAAGAGTCTCCTCGAACAAAAACACAAGTTGTGCTCTATTCAAACGGTAGCCAACTCAATGGTATTGTTCGCTCAAAGCCTATTGATTTAGGTGGAAAGTGATACTCAATAACCGCTCTATCTAAGACTGAGGTCCCAATGAGGCAAAGTTAGCTATCTATTGCAAAAGTTTAACGTAAAATTACATCTTTACCGGCGATATTAAATTTCTGTTGTCTCATGTGATTTACGATGCCTGCGTTCGCTTATTAACGGGTCTATAAGATATTGATTTTCGGAAATTTTACATTTTATAAGAATCTTCGAGAATAGCGATAGAATGAACTTTGACTACAGCATAATATTCCCACTGCTGGGACACAGGCCTCCTCTCTTCGAGAGGGAGAGGGCTGTAAGCTACTACGCGGGCGCAGTGCGGGTTGGTCATGCTGGTAGGACATGCTGGTAGGACATGCTGGTAGGACATGCTGGTTTCCTCACGATGTTTTCCTTCAGCGTTTTGAGAGCAATGGTGATTAAATTATTTACACAAAGTAAAGCGTCTCCTTGGCTTTATAATAATAATAATATTCCACAACTTTCACACAACGCCATCTAGTCCCAAACTAAGCAGAGCTTGTGCTATGAGTACTAGACAACTGATAAACATACATATATATATATATATATCTAAATACATACATATTATAGATAAATTACTCCCAGACAAAGAACAAATGATCGTGCTCATCACACAAACATTTGTCCTAGGTGGGAATCGAACCCACGACCTTGGGCATAGCAGTCAGGGCCACTGACCACTAGACCAGCAGGCCTGCTTTGAACTCACGACCACTCGTAAGTCAGGGGCTATACTACTAGGCCACCACTGCTGTCTGTGATTAAAAAAGATCAAAAAGATCCAAAATGAAACCAAAAAAGACCGTGACGCTTTTGTTTTATGAATCGGTGTCTGACCTATAGAATATTTTACATTATTGAATAAAAATCAGTAAATACCTAGAAAGGGACCCTTTTCGAAGTAAAACCGCTCAATCATTCCTTAAGCTACCTTTTCATCAATAAAAACTTTATGAACCCATGAATATTAAGTAGGAATTACCTATTACAATAATATTAAAATGTAATTTATAATCTGTTTAAAACTGAATGCGGCGTCTTCGACAGGTGCCTGAAAACTTTGTTAATAAACTCATATTGCGCGTCACTCAAGCCCTGCATTTGATTTATTTGCATTTGATGAAGTCTTATTTAATTTGATTACTTTGAAGAACAAGTTTTCTAATTTCAAGTTTTTGTATCAATTTTTGGCATATTCATACCGATATATCAGATATTCTACAAACGGCTGGGTGGTACTTCCCGTGACCCAATACTGCCTTTTACCTTGAACAGAGGCTAAGTATTGCCATACAACGTGGTAATGCCTCCAGTCTCGTCGGTACATTACCAGTCAACAGTTTGTGACGCTATATTTTAGTTTGTTAATAGTTTTAGTTACGGTTATTATATTTTTATTTTAATAGTTTATTAGATAAATACATACAGATTGAAAGAGCTTCCACGGGTGACGTTGAGAAGGGCCCATTGTTCAACTATAGTCCCCGTAATAATCATGCAGACAACCCGCGGGGTAATTGCGTAACACACTAACAGCATTCATTGCGTTATTTAAGTTGTTGAGCAGACGAATTTTTCGAACATATGAAGCAATAGATTAGCAATATCAATTCAGATTGTGACTAATAAATAATGTGATATGCAATTAGAGTGCTGGCTAACCTTTTTACAGTGGCATACTGAATCACATTTTAATGCCTGCAGTGCTATTCTGTAAAAATCTCGCCGTGAGAAATTAGGTGAAGTGAGCGGAAAATGAGCTCTGTCATTCCGTAATGGTAGGTATTGACACTCTTAAGTGCTCACTTCACTTATGATTTCACGGTGAGATTTTTACAGAATCGACCCTGTAGGTATCTTAGCAAAAATTTCTCATCATAAAGCTAAAAGTCTTAACTATAATCATCGTTTGATATATTAATCATATCAGCATATAGCTACTCGAATATCGATACATGCATGTATATTCTAGATATATCACTGCATATTATAAAACAAAGTCGCCCCCCCCGCCGCGTCTGTCTGTCTGTCTGAACGCGATAAACTCAAAAACTACCGAACGGATTTTCGGAACGGATGAACGGAGTGATTCATGTGGAAGGTCTATTAGCAGAAATAATTCATCAAGGTTTTGTGTAAATTGGCTGAAATATGACGATGATTGTTGAAGATGTCGGAAAAAATCATGCCGACTAGGAGCGTTACTGGCGTGCGCCGCGTAAACATTGGATGAAAGGACTTCATCCATTTTGTACCCAACAAAAATTTTATATAAAAAAAAAACAACCGACTTCCAAAAAAACACTACAAAGTGAAAAATAATTTTAATTTCGGAAGTCGGTGTCGTTGGTTCCGCATTTTCGTTTTTTGACACCGACTTCCGAAATTAAAATTATTTTTCACTTTGTAGTGTTTTTTTGGAAGTCGGTTGTTTTTTTTTTATATAAAACTAGCGACCCACCCCGGCTTCGCACGGGTGCAATGCTGATCACTACATAGTATAAAACAAAGTCGCTTCCCGCTGTCTGTCTGTCTCTATGTATGCTTAGATCTGACTACGCTACGGATTTTGATGCGGTTTTTTTTTATAGATAAAAGTGATTCAAGAGGAAGGTTTATATGTATAATACATGCATAATATAGTAGAGAAACACTGATAATTAACCGACTTCAAAAAAAGGAGGAGGTTATCAATTCGACTGTATTTTTTTTTTTTATGTTTGTTACCTCATAATAACCGACTGGGTGAACCGATTTTCATGATTCTTTTTTTATTTGAAAGCTGGTGCTTCCCGTGTGGTCCCATTGCCACCATTTCAATATCTGATGATGGGATCTTGTAGAAATCGGGGGAACTCTTCAATAAATAACAGCAGATTAACCGCGATTGTTGCTATAGCATATCTAAGCATTGTTTACACCATCACACAACATAATATCACGCCTGTACTCACTACAAAGGTAATAATTTTTTTTTTATTATAATAATAATTAATACCAGTAAAACAACCGCGATTGCTGCTATCGCATATGTATGCATTGTTTACGCAATCGCACAACATATATTATATTTACATAGCAAGTAGTGTTTATATGAATTTGATTGGGGTAGATATAACTAAAAAGTGAAAAATAAAAAATTTTATATAAAAAAAACAACCGACTTCCAAAAAAACACTACAAAGTGAAAAATAATTTTAATTTCGGAAGTCGGTGTCAAAAAACCAAAATGCGGAACCAACGACACCGACTTCCAAAATTAAAATTATTTTTCACTTTGTAGTGTTTTTTTGGAAGTCGGTTGTTTTTTTTTTATATAATTTTTTTTATTTTTCACTTTTTATTTTAGAGCCATTATTTCTCGTAAAAAGTATAGGATAAAAAATCGTTATTGTGGGTTATCCCTAAGAGATAGACATATACCATTGTGGATTTTTTGTAGACCTTTTTAAGGTGTACAATACTGTAGTACAGTCGCCAGCACATCAAGCTAACCGAAACTGTCAAAATTTCCCAATCAACTTTGAACCTTATGCTTTAGTGATAAAGTTGAAAATCCCTTGGGTAGTTTCAAGCGCCACCGGCCGACTGCCCTGTCGGTAACGCCCGCATTTTAAAACTGTATTATCTTCGAAAATATTCATTTAAATTACATGCTGTAAAGGGCCATAATCATCTATATGATGTGCACAATGTTTTTAAGGTACTTAATTGGATAAGGATTAATGCTGTATTGCCTAAAATTGCTTCTTAAATAACCCATTATTTCTCGTAAAAAGTTAAGGATAAAAAATGGTTATTGTGGGTTATCCCTAAGAGATAGACATATACTATCGCGGACTTTTTTGTAGAAATTTTTAAGGTGTACAATACTGTAGTACATTATTTTGATCTATATTCGAGATAGATCAAAATAATGTACTACAGCCAGCGTTAACAATGTAAGCGCAAAAAAATGTGTTTATTTACGACATCACATTAGAAACCTCTAAAATTATCAGTGTTTCTCTAGTATATTATGCATGTATTATACATATAAACCTTCCTCTTGAATCACTCTATCTATTAAAAAAAAACCGCATCAAAATCCATTGCGGAGTTTTAAAGATCTAAGCATATATAGGGACAGACAGACAGGGAAGCGACTTTGTTTTATACTATGTAGTGATTTTTTATTTTTCACTTTTTAGTTATATCTACCCTAAACAAATTCATATAAACACTACTTGCTATGTAAATATCAGTGACAGGAAGCTGCATCTGCGTTTATAGGGTACAGACGTGATGTTATGTTGTGCGATTGCGTAAACAATGCATACATATGCGATAGCAGCAATCGCGGTTGTTTTACTGGTATTAATTATAATAAAAAAAAAAAATTATAACCTTTGTAGTGAGTACAGGCGTGATATTATGTTGTGTGATGGTGTAAACAATGCTTAGATATGCTATAGCAACAATCGCGGTTAATCTGCTGTTATTTATTGAAGAGTTCCCCCGATTTCTACAAGATCCCATCATCAGATATTGAAATGGTGACAATGGGACCACACGGGAAGCACCAGCTTTCAAATAAAAAAAGAATCATGAAAATCGGTTCACCCAGTCGGTTATTATGAGGTAACAAACATAAAAAAAAAAAAAAAAAAAAAAAAAATACAGTCGAATTGATAACCTCCTCCTTTTTTTGAAGTCGCTTAAAAATAAAAGTGCCGGCCAGAAAAAAAGTGCTGATTTCTTAAGGGAAATAACATCTTGAGCCTTTTTTTACTCGTTTGCCTATATTATTTGGTTTGGTATATAATTTATGCAAGACATGAAATTCATATAGGAACAAACACAAAAGGGCGTTATTGTAAGGACTTCCAAAATGTAATAAAAAATGTATTAAAATAATACAAACGTTTCCCTCAATATTTTAGTCATTATTAATACTTGTTAGGTATACCTAGCGCTCAAGTTCATTAATTACCATGGAGTACCAGGCTTAGGACTGAAAACCAACGAATCTATAGATGTTTGCGTCTTCTAACGAATGTCCAAAATATTGTTGGCAAAAATATTATTTTTGGTATTTTCAAACTCAATTAGCAGGCAAGGGGTTAAACTTAGATCTATTTTGTAATAGTTAAAACATTTTCGGTTATAGTATCCAATTAAAAGTTGGTATTTTTTAAATGTTATGCTTAAAAAACTAGTTATCAAAATATTATTTTTAGCATTTTAAATATCAAATAGCATCCGGGGGTTAATTGTAGACTCGCTGTAATATTATAAAATGCTCAAGATGTTATTTTCTATAAGAAAATAGTACTTTTTTTTGGGTGTTAAATGTTCAACACTTGAATGATGTCTTTTGACACACAAATAGTTTATAGGGTACTTTAACTCCCGGTAGTACGTTCCCGTGGGATATTTTCCGACGACCACGCGGTTGAAGTCTCGGGCACAAGCTAGTTCTAGTATAAAATCCAACTAGTTTATGCGTCAACGAGCATAAACTTTTACAACTCGACCAGCGGAATATTTTCACCTCACATCTGTTCTACATGAAAATGATTTATGTTCGTGACAAACACATAAACGACCGTTAATTAGTTGAATGACAATTTGGTTACATATAATTAGGCTAGCCTACAATTTAATTGTGATTTCAAAATAATTTATATATATGTATATATATTACAAGTATATATTACAGTAAAAATAAACTATTAAAACTAGGTAGTTTTCATAGTATTTTTTTTATCATTGTTCCTCTCAACCAAAGCACCTGCCATCTCTTCACCACCATTGGTTGACTGGTACTGAATGCCTAAGGCATTAAGTCCGCCTTTGTACCTTTTTGTGCGAAAAGTTTAAATAAATAAATAAAATAACTGTCACATAGCCTCTCAGGTTAACGCTGCAATAACTTGAGATGTTGTATTATGACATTTTAATGACATCATGATTCCAGAGCGAGAGAGAGAGACGTAGCAATACATGACCGCTAGCACCATCCCTTTTTCAGACCGAAATCATGATGGCACCCCCTAGGTGGATACCTACTTCTTAATACTTCCCCAACCGAGCGATTCTGTAAAAATCTTACTGTGACAAGTTGGGTGAATTGAGCTGTCAATAGTGAAAATCCTTTGCATCAGGAGGAATGACAGCACACTTTAAGCTCACTATACCTAAGGTTTTGGTGAGATTTTTACAGAATAGACCGACTGATCACAATAAATCGAATATAACCAATAAATTAACATTTCATTGAGGTCTTAATAAGCATATACAGACGACTAAAGAAGACTTCACTGTTCACCGAAACTAATGGTATTTAAAGTAATTTAAATAAATTAAGCATGCGACCTTTTCGTATAGCTACCCAAGGTACACGTCGTCTATCGTTGGAAATGCTTAGAAGTCCGTGTGAGGATTTATCAAAACTTTCTACGATGTATAATCGGCGGCCTTTGAGAAGGGAATACTAATTTTCAGGCTGAGTAAGGCCCTCTAACGTGTTAAATAGTCAGTTTAAGAGCTGTGACTATTCGTTTCAATTGCGTGTAGAACTAATTGGTGTTAACAACTAGGCACATGTTGTTGTCTTTCAACACAACTTGATTAATTGTCAAACTTTTATTGCTGGAGTACGAGGCTTTTAGCTACGTTGTATGTGTATTTTTATGTCTTGTTTTTTGTAATTTGCGTTATGTTTGTGCAGAATAAATAATTTCTCTTTCTTTTCTCATTAAACACAGTAAATTGAGGTAAAAAAACAAACTTTATGTTAACAGGTATCATTACATGGATCAACTCATTTAATGAAAAAGAAAACGCTTTAGAATAAAAAGCACATAATTAGCTGTCTGGTTAAAATAACATTACCCGCCTCTTTGGTAAAACACCGCGAATACTGAGTACGTCATTCTCGCTACCTGCAATGGGAAACGTGAAAATTTAATGGGTATTTCGGAACACATCGTAATTTCTCGTCATTTCAACTCTCTATCTCGGAATAGCTCGTAAAAAAATTATTAACGTAACACGCTTATTATTTTATTTCGTGAAATATATTTCTGGAAGACACATAAATCTACCAAGCTTGCACAATCATTCAATTATCAGTACGTATAACATAAAATCCGTTTTTAGATGGAACCTATATCTATTTATCATATGTTTTGTTACTTACCGATACGAAAGTTTCATATGACAAATCCTGGATTCCGAACGCCTTAAGGATGAGAGGTTTCTGCGCCTGCGTACAGCCAATGAGGGTCAGACTTCGGATATCTCGTTGAGAGTCCTTTTCCAACTCGCATAGATGCCAGCCAAAGTTGTAGAACATAGCACTCGACAGCAAGGATGCCTGGGTAATAGAAATGATGTAAAAGAAATCGATATAGATACGAGTAGGTATAAGGTAACCATTTTGAAATTTGAAAAGTCTTGACCAAAAGCTGGACTTTTCCAAAAACATTCGGATATTTTACCTTTTGATATTTCTTTTTACAGTACGTACTCACTTAGTTTTAGTTTTTAAAATAAATCTTCTTATTTCTATAATTGTAACCAAGTGGTAGAGACCGGACGAACTCACCGGATGGACCCTGAGTAGGTAGGCGGACGTGGAACATTGTTGAAATCAAGTTTTTAAAAACAAATCGTATCTGTCACTCGCTCATAAGAATAATTATTATTCATTTGCAGAAATGTAGGTGTAACCAGTTGTAAAAGTTGGTCGTTTATTTTATTATATTTTATTTTACATTTTTTGGAAAACTTACAGCTAAACATTTTTGCACGATTGAGATTAACAAAAATATGGCCAATTACAAGTTTTCAGAGATAGAAACAACATCAAAATATTTGAGAAGGTAAACAGTTTTTTGAGTAAAACATTATCATAAATTAAAATGTGAGCGTGAATTGTGATTGCAATTAGTTTACGTTATTAAAAAGAAACCACAAACAGTCCTTTTTAATTTTGGAATGCTGGTATTGAAAACATCGATGTCGAAGCCCCGGCAGACCGCATTATACTTATGACTCGCTCTGATTAAGTACGAATTTCGTCTGTAATTCGTTCCTACCACAGGAGTATGCAACAGATAAGGATTGCGCAGAAGGAGCCTACAGTCCGATTTTGTTCAGCAATTCGGGAAGGTCGGTTAAACCGTAAGCGATTGTAAACAAAAACGCCAAGTCTGCATTTCTTCTACGTTCAGAAAGAGATAGTAGATGGAATCTTTTACAGCGTAAGAGATAAGTGGCAGAGTAAGTTTTAGACCAGTGTACAGACGCCAGCACATCAAGCTACTACAATCTGTCAAATTCCTTTAATAGATTTTCTACTTTACCGCTAATTATACATTAGGTTCAAAGTTGATTGGAAAAATTTGACAGTTTCGGGTAGCTTGATGTACTGGCCCATATGTTGCCTGTTTAGGGCATGCAAATAAGTTTTACATGAATATCTAATAGATACTGTTACTGATTTTGTCTCTGCATCACCCTAAGGTTGACTGGTAGAAAATGCCTCAGGCATTAAGTCCGCCTTTGTACAGTACTTTTTTTACTTGTGCATAAAGTTTTAATAAATAAATAAATAAATAAATACTTATTTTAGTTAGAACCACTAAAGTCTGACAACCAGTCTTATCAAGCGGTATCGTATTACCCAATAACTAGGTTGTGGAGGTCAGATAGGCAGTCGCTCCATGTAAAATACTTGTATTCAGCTGCATCCGGTTAGACTGGAAGCCGATCCTAACATAGTTGGGTAGTTAGTTGGGATTTTAGTAAAATATACAGAATATACAACACGTACCTGTATTCCAATAGAAATATTAAATTAAAATAAATTTTATGTTAGAACCAATTTCATGTCTAAAAATATCGCGGGCCTGTAGTGCGGGTTGGTAGACGTCACATGTTTTCGAATTTTTGGTTCTAGGTCATGCCGGTTTCCTCACGATGTTTTCCTTCACCATTTTGAGAGCAGTGCTAATAAAATAATTTTACACAAAGTAAAGCGTCTGCCTGGGTTCGAACTTATGACCTTACAAGCCGCGGCCGTTTCCTTTACCAAAAGCTCTTCTTATTTTTATTACACAGAATACGCGAGTCAGTTTTTTCTAAAACTCTTCGTGCCCCCGTTACTGCTGTCTACATAATTATAAGCATAAAGCATACCAGCGGCAAGATTCGACGAGGCGAGATGAACAGATGCATGTGGCTCACGTGCTGCCCCGAGAGACGTCACAAGGAATTGTGCACACAAAAATCCTTACGTACCTACTTATGTAACTTTGCGTGACTTCAGTTTGTGTGTTCTAGACCGTTTAACGTCTCGAGACTGCAGCATGCATCGTAATTTTTGTAAAACAAGTTTCACTCGATTTCCGTTTCTCAACATAATAAAATCGTCTCGTCTTGTCGCCGGTGAGTACTACGCTTAGAGTTATAGCCATATTTCTTTCAGGGAATATCTTAATCTATCAGATATATATATATATATATATATATTTTTTTTTGTTAAACTAAATCATGGCCAAAAAATTGTATTCATAGTAACACTTAAAATCTACAGCATTAAAAGCACTTAGGCAACATTAACTTAACCAGTGTACAAGTAATGTCCTAAATGGAAACGTACATTTAAAAGCAAGAGGTTCATTTACAAAAGATTACTGCAGACTAAGATCGTTATTAGTTACTCCAATCCAAACGTTTCTACGTTGAAAGCTATTTCTAATTCATATAATATTCAGGGCATGTATTCGTACCCATTTCGTATCGAGTCAATAGTCCGGCTAAAACCGACAGGATAAAGCTCTCGTCTTGGAATAAACCCTTGTATACTTACAATAAACCTTTCTGATGTAGTACGTAAAGTGGTGCCAAATATAAGACCCTGCGGGACGTCTAAGTATAGAAGATTTATATTGCTATCGCTATCCGTAGAGCTTTTTTTGAAAATAAGTTAGAATTAGCTGAGGTATGAAAACATTAGTATTTACCTGATAAGTAACTTCTCCCGCGTTCCACAAATTAAGCGCCAGCAATAAGAAGAGAGATCCGACAAACGTATACGTCATGAAGGCATTAGTCAGATCCAGATGTGAAGACAGCTGGAATTTTAGAAAATGATAAATTATCAATGATATCTAAACACAGTGATGCCTGATAGGTGCTTCGAATTTATTTATTCCTATTTGTATTAACAGAGATAACTCTATAAGGAGTTCGATGGTTTAACAACAAGTTACACAAAAATAGTACAATCTTGAAGTTATGATCATTGTAAATCCGAGTAACCGGGTAAACTAAACTCTTATGAATTTTCTCTTAGTGAGTTGCTGAACCATGAAATCTAGGAAAAAGAAGTAATATTCTTACCAAATTAAAACGGAAAATTGTTGTGACAGTTGTGAAAGATACACCAAAAAGTTTTTACGTACCGCTAAACGCAGCAAAAGTAACACGGCGACGGCAGAACTTTCGCACACTTGGAGTGACATTATTATTCCGAAAACACGATGTATCTCGTCTGTTAAACTAAACAAAATAACATTACATGAAGCCACGAAACTCTTAGCTAACGTCAAATAGTCAATTTTCTCAACAAAAAAAAAAATACAGTTCTCTGAGAAATTTGTGATGGTTTCAGAAATAGCCAATGGGTTTTTTTTTTATTCGTTATAACAGTTTTATTGCTCTCGTTTGCAGCGCCAGATGTGCTGTTTATTTAGAATTAAATGAACGTGATTTTCCGTAAGCTATTTATCCAATTTAGCTTTGCCAGTTTTCCATAACACTATCCCGCACGAACATAATATTGCAAAATACTTTGCGTTTTCGATTAATTTCGTTTTATATTATATCGGCTTCTATGAATATTTATTGTATCGATAAAATATACTACATGAAAACAAAGATACAATTCCATCCTAGAATCACTCATTACGTCGTCCGTAAATCCTGTTTATTTCTTATCGGCGAACAATAGGTGCGCTGAATAATACAATAACAAAAGTTAAACAAAAGAACTTAAGAACTTACTACAGAAGTTTCTGATGCATCCGAATACCTTCCAAACATCCAGCTTTTAGTTTGTCTATAGCTTGCCTTTTGTTTATTACTTTTATATCCACATCAAACTCGGTCCGTATCCGTTCAAAATGATGGCAGAGAGTAATAAACTTGTAAGTCATGGTAATCAAATGCGTGATTGGCATGCAGTCGGCCGACATCATAGGCAACATCATATACAGCCATGTTATGTAGAAGAATATTCGAAAATTCAATGCCACGACTGAATTGTCATCATAAACCGGTAAATATGTGACCACGGTATAAAAAGGGGCCCCTGGAAAGGAAAAGATAAAACAAAGAATTTATGATTACCGTTGATCTGGCTACCCGGATGATACCATGAACGTGACTTTAAGCTGGCTGTATAGTAATAATAAGGGTGATAAAGTGGAGGGACCAGTAGATACGCATAATTTAACAATACGTAGCATGTAAATATTAGTAGTAGAAAAAAATGCTTAAGAGAGTTGGTTTACAAGCCAATAAAGGAACCAGCCGTGCGATTCTGTAACCATCTCACAGTGAAAGCTTGGGTGAAGTGAGCTGTCATTCGCTAGGGACTAACACTATTAAGTGCTCACTTCACTTATGATTTCACGGTGAGATTTTTACAGAATCGACCGGCAGGAAGATATATCAATCGATAAAGTAGGGGAAAATGGAGTAGTAGTAGTAGTAGAAACCTACCTTCCATGATCGACCTCCTCGCGCTCTCGATCCCATACGCACCAAGAGACAGGTACACCGAAATAACGTACAACCATATACCGACTGTCACTTTAAGGTATTGTTTCTTCATAACGTCATCCTCTTCGAACTTTGCCCCAACAGTAGCCATTTCATAGTTTAATTTCCTAATAGACGCTTTATGATAATAGAGAAGAAACATCTTAGTGAGGACAATGTTATGGATGGCGGAAAACATCACTGATGAATTCTTTTCCACTTCAGGGAAACTCCCGAATAATGCAGCCACGTTTTCCAGCAATATCATTGCGGTGTAGATAGAGAATGTAAGTTTACTGTATATCTGGTATAGGATAGTTTCATGGTAGATGTCTTCGTACCAACAGTTCCCATAGCCGGCAAAGTAGACGTACCTGCAAACTTTTCGGAGTAAGGATTTAGTATTAACAGACATGTTCCTTATTTCAGAGAACTTTGTGGGTGGCTTTTATTCAGGAGACAATCGTAGAAACCTGTTCACTGTATGAAATTAAAACGTTTTATGATAAACTCATAGTAATATCTAACACGTCAATTAAGTGTTTATTAGAACTAATGAAAGTCATGGAACTTTTTTTATGAAAACAAAAAATAACTTTTTATTATCCACGAAAACAATAATGAAAACCTGTAAAAGTTACCTTTAATTAGTAGATACATTCAAGAGGTATCGAATAAGAAATATTAAAATATTCATTGTTATTAATGATCCTCCTCAGTACGTCGAAAATTGAAAAAGTTGGCCAACGTAATAACATACTGTTTATGATTAATTAATTACTAAAATAATTAACGCGAAGAGTGTTACATTTTATTGCTCGGCATTGCAGTAATAGGTATAAGAGATTACTACTTTATACTTAATAAGCTAAAAGCATATAATCAAATTAATTATTTAGGCCTACTTGTATGTTTCGAATTATATGTGTAATAGAATAATCTACCAAATTGCTGAATATACGCGTGATTTCACTAAAGTTGGTAAAGATGTAAGCCGTTTCAAAATAAACATGATATTTACGAATACTTGTGTCAATAACGAAACGGTATGTGTATACAGAGTGACAGGAAGATCGATGGAAATCGTTGTGAAGTTCATTAGCACGTGATCCTAGACCCCCAGCGTTGAAATTTTTCGTCACCTATTAATAAAAAAATTGTAGTTCCATACACTTTGACCGCATAGGTGCTGCACTTTTCTGTGAAACAGCAGATTTTTTTTTTATAACCGACGAAAAATTTCTACGCTAGGGGGTCTAAAAACATGTGCTGAACTCATGGTAACAGTTTGCGCGTTGATTTCCCAGCCAGCCTGTATATCACTTCAATCAAAATACTGAATGCCAGCTGTCTTGTTAACACAGGAGACGAGCAAAGGAAAAAATATATCATTTACGTACGATAACACATTTATAAAATGTAGGTTACATAAATAAAGGTATATTTTTCTTCAGAGGGTCTGTATTATATTCATTGTTTTCTTACACTCAATTGGATCCAATTTTGGTTGACTTCATTTCACAACTTCCTCTTCTCTGAACCCTCTCTCGACTCGAAATTTGATACCATCCTGTTGGAATGTAATGTTTCTATATAATCTTTGCGTTGTTTAAATATTTTTTCAATTGACCATTTAACTAACCAAATAATACTCATGCTTATGCTTAGTTAAGTACCTCTGGATATATGTCCTTTGTAATGTTTTTTTTTTGCATTTAAGTATTTTCTACACTAGAGTCACGACCCTGCGTCGCACGGATTTTACGACTTGACGAAACATTCATTTTTTTTTTCATATGTAAGTGTAATATTAGTGTGTTGTACATCTAAACCTTCCCAAATAATTGTAGTATTTTTATATCACAAATCAACGCGTGCTTTACTTGTGTTAACCAAGTGTATGATGACGAGTAGCGTGACCACACTTCCGACTTCACCATTGTCTCAGACGGTACCGAGAGCTCCTGCGCTAACATTCACATTAACAGCGTGTTTATACCCTTGTTAACCACAAGTAAAGCGCGCTTCGATTCGTGAGATAAAAATGTGATAGTATGTACAGATATACTCGTAGATGTAGATACCAACAGTTGAAATTCTACGATAGGTCAAATATTAAACTCAATCGTGTCCGTTCAGAGTCATCCATCTTTTCAAGGTGAACAGATATTTCCGTTCAGAACGAGGCGTTTCATTACATTGCAAACAAAACGAGTGTTAGCACTGTTTACACGTACGGTGGCTAAAAATTGATTGATTGGTATTACAGTTCAGACATACTCGTATAACGTGATTTTGTATCTTTGTGAAATATTTATTTATTTATTCAAAATTACATACGTAAAGAAAACCTTAACAGCTATAACGCCAATGCAATGTTACTACCACAAAGATACAAATACGTATTACATTGATTACCCAAAGATACAATCAAAAAACAATAAAAAAATACAATCATAAATACAATTAAAAATACAATTAAAATACAACTAAAAGTACAATTTAAAAATACAGTTACAAATACCATTACAATTAATAAAATTAAAGTCACTTCTCAAGATTTTCAATGCACTTCAATGCTACTCCTGTGAACTTCGTCAGGCTGCAGTGAAATAAATGTGTCTACCTCATCTACACTAAAGTTGTAAAGAGGAAAGATTTGATTGTGTGTTTGTATTGAATAGGCTCTGAAACTACTGGACCGATTTGAAAAATTGTTTTACCATTAGAAGCCGACATTATCCCTGATGAACATACGCTTCATTCCTACGGGAAAGGGGGTAATAGGATTTAAACGGCAGGAATTCCGAATTCTACGCAAACGAAGTTGCGGGCGGATGCTAGTTTTAAATAATATTTAACAATCTTATGGCGCGTGACAAGGCTCGTTCAAGTTACAACTTGTTCAATTTAGTCTTAGAGGATGGCTCCAGTAGCGTTGGCGTGGGGCGACGCGCGCCACCGCAACCGGTCGGCGCGCGCAGGCCCAGCTCCGTTAACAGATGCTGGTGAAGCCAGCCGTGCAGCACCCGAAACACTAAACTACACAGAGCGATTTCCCTTCGCACCGCCAGCCTGCTGTACCCTACTATCCCTATTACGAAGAGACTCGGGCACATGAGAAGAAGGGATAGACACTGTACAGCTTAAAAACCAAAAATCGAGTGAATTTGTTCTGGATTCTTTCCACCATGCTATTGTATTCAGCCTCATGGGGGTTCCAAACGATAGCACTCGTTTCAAGACGGCTCCGTACCAGCACATTGTACATAATTCTAACCTCTGTTCTGTGATTCTAACTACTGTCGTATTCTGTAAGTCTGCACTGTCTGAGTATAAATCCAAGATTTTGGAAGGACTTGCCGCATACGTCTAAGATGTGCCCACGAAACATTAATTCCGGAACCATCTCCACCCGCTTCCATCTCATACTGATGCAGCAGAGGTTCCCGCGCGCGAGTGTAGCTCACTATAGCGCGTTTGGAAACGTTAAAACCTAAATTATTATGTACACTCCACTGCACCACTCTATCAATATCCGGTTGAAGCCGTTCACAGTCCGAAGTATTTGCTACCAACAGGAACAACTTGAGGTCGTCTGCAAATAGCAAACACTTCGCCTCCCTTACGACTTCCGGGAAATCATTGATCATCAGAATGAAGCCTAACGGAGCGATATTGCTACCCTGGCTCACCGCCGAAAACGTGAAATAAAGCTTGGAGACGTATCCGCCATATTTGACGTACTGCCAGCGATCGCCAAAGTAGTTTGCGAAGAATTGCAGAAGGTGCGGTGTGAAACCAAATGCCACAAACTTAGCCAACAGCTGATCGTTGTCGACGGTGTCGGACGCCTTCCGAAAGCCGAAGTACGCAATGTCCACCTGCCCCCTAGCGTTTACAACAGGCGCCAGGTATGTCATGAAAGACAACAAGTTACTCCCCGCACTTCGACCAAACCGGAAACCGTGTTGAGCTTCAGTCAGGCGAGAAGTTACTTGATCTGAAATACACATGTGCAACACGTACTCAAACACCTTAGCAAACGCCGACAGCTCCGGCACCGGTCGGTAGCCGAACCTCCCTTCGGGACGGGGATCACTCTACTGATTTTCCATTGGTTGGGATAGGGACCTATCTTTAAAAACAAATTTAAAACTTGCAGTAATGGCCTTTCAAACACCTACAGACTTTTACTATACAACGTGTAAAGTTAAATGCGCAAAACCTGAAAATAGTTTGATCAGAATAACGAGCAGAATTAATTGAAACACTTTTTAATATAGGTCACACTTTTCAAAAAATCTTCATTAAAAACGTTGCGGTGTCTATTTATTAATAGGTCAAGCAACCCAATGTCAGCGCGGCGCAGCGGCCCGGTGACGACTCCTCCCTCGGTAAAGCGTCGTCGCAGACGCAAGAAACGATCAGAATGGCCAGTAAAACTAAAACAGCACATAAAACCTTTACAATTTTTTAATGACTCATTTTCTCTCTGAAATAGGTCAATTGAATTAAAAATCAGTTGGGGTGTCTGAGGTTTTGCGCATTTAACGTTACACGTTGTATAAGGAGGTATCTTGTCTGGTCCCGCCGAATACTTGGGTTTGAGGCGGCGGATCGCGGCGCGCGGCTCGGGCAGGTCGAGCTGACCAACATGCACGCGCGCCGCGCCCGCCGGGATCCAGTGTCGGGCGCACTTCGTTATACACCGAATGAAAGAAGGAAGCCAAACACTCCGAACATTCTTCGTCACTCAACTCCTTTCCATTTGTGACTCGAGTTTTGTTGCGTCTAGCACGCATGCTTCTAACAAAATTCCAAAAAATTTAGGATCGTTTTTAATATTTGTCTGTAGGCTACGCTTGTAATTTTCATACGTTGACGCTAATTTATATTTAACTTGGGTTCGATTGTAAGAAAACCATTCATAGTCACTATTGGAACCAGTAATTTTAAATAATTTATGATACCTCCACTTTGTTTTGATGTCGCGTGTGTACCAGGCGCTGGATACATATATTTGCTTTTATTCCAACTTTTTTTCGTCGGTGTGCATTCACTAATGGCTTCATTAACTACCTACGCTATAAAAAAACGTTAATGCCTTATCGGGATCCAAAATATTCAACAATAAAAAAAACTTAAAAAAATAACTCTCTGTCTCACACCAAATCTCTCTTATTCTTTATATTTTAATATATTTTTCTTTCTTTTAACTTTCAGTAAAAACTGCTTGCAAAATAAGTACCTAGAAAAAAATTCTTCAAATCAGATTTCAAGGAAGGTTTACCAGTGTTAGAATAGAAAAGTTAGCTGACCTATTTTTCACCTGGAATTCGAAAGAACTCTATTTATCTCTAACGATATTTACCTTCTATTATTATTTTTCTAACATAAAATCATTAATAAAATGCAAGCAAGTTTCTACTGTCAGAAGAGTGACCTACTTTCTCGAATTGCATTTTCTTTCCCTAGCATTAAATACTTTAATTCCCATATTGCTCCGAAATTGCAATTACTTATTATTAGCCTGTAAGGGTTCTACGACTAAACGTTTAATATTCTAAAAGTGTGAAATTCCCGTTTACACATCGAGGAGCTTTCCTTCTATAAAATGAATTCACGTACTTAAATAGCCCGTAACGACCTTCGCAAGCGACCCACTTTACCACCTGCAATAAAGCGTAGGGTCTTTTAATTGACCCGTTACGAAACCTCTAAGTATCCTTACTATATTAAGCTCACACGGAAAAACACTTAGTATTCCTCACTATATTAAGGTACCTGATCACGTAGAAGGAAATCTGCCTGACCAATAATACACATTTACCCTTTCCCTAATTTGTATTCAGGGCTACGACGTGAACCCGGCAAGGATTACAAAACTGTGTTCGGGAAGATACTGTAAACAGCTTTGGCTCCTTTATTGGTGTTAGGCCCAGTTTTCGAGTGGCGCTATATTGAAAACTATGTTTCCAACGAGACTAGCTTTCATGATGAGACCTACAGTTTTGAATACAAGATTGATAAGTTGAAATTATGGCGTGTTTTAGAGACTGTATCACAGTACAAAGACGACGGAGATGACGCTCTTCAGTCATTTCAGTTATTTTAACTCTGACAGCAACAAACAAACAGCTGCCTTATTTTAATAAACATAAAGATCACTATGATTTTGATAGACTTGTTAGTGGCACCAACCCTCAGTAGCAACCCAAGAGCAACCGAGAATAAAAATCAATTTAATTTTGACAGTGACGCAAAATCAAAGGTAAAATAACTGTGAAAGGATTGACACAGCCGAACTATTCCTAATAACATGTGGCATGAGGGCCGAGTATCGTAATTGAATTGAAAACTCCCTTTGGTAGATACTTGACCGGATTTGAACCCACAACCTCGCGCATGAGAGGCGAGGTGAGCACTGAGCCATCACGATATCCACCCTTAGCAATATTTAAATTGCTTCTTAGTCAAACTTTAACGACACCCACGAGATGAGAGCAACCTTCTGCTTTAGATTTGCTTTTCTCAGAAAAACCGTAATAATCGCGGTTTTTTAAATTTTCCATTTTAGTCCGCGCTTCCCCGTCTCAAGTCAAATATTGTTTTCACTTTACGTAGACTCTTCCAAGAAAGATCTCATTATTTCTTGATTCTTAGTATTATGTTCAACATTCTCACTATCCCGGAATTAACGCACACCACCAAACATCGTAATTAGAATATTATGTCATAATCATAATACATACACTGCATTTTTACTACGAGTATGATGAATAAAACAATTAATGTTTATTAAATTATAATAGTTAAACTGATTTTGGGAGAAAATTGTTGTCACATTAAAAATCTACGTAAAAGGGGCTTTTGGCTAAGTAATAACAGCCGCACGGGTCGATCGATCAGGTTAAGCTACGCTTGCCGCGGTTGATCCCTAGATGGGTGACCATCTTTACATACCACGACCTCTCCGTGCCTCAGAAAGCACGTTTGAGCCGTTGGTCCCGGCTGTCATTCGTGGATCTTTGATAGTCGTTACGGGTCGTCAAAAGTCCAAAGGTCTGTCAACCAGTCTTACCAAGGATTTCGTATTACCTAGTAACTGTGTTGTGGAAGTCAGATAGGCAGTCGCTCCATGTAAAATACTGGTACTCAACTGCATCCGGTTAGACTGGAAGCCGACCCCGACATAGTTGGGAAAAGGCTAGGCAGATGATGGTTAAAAATCTACGTAAGCACACAGTCGCACACGCATGAGGATCTAGCGTAGTAGGTTCTTCGTCTATTTTGGTTTGTTTGACTGTACAGTCACTTATATTAAAAAACCGGCCAAGCGCGAGTCAGAATCGCGCACGAAGTTTCCGTACCATTATCTATAAAAACAGCAAAAAAAGCATGTCTGCTGAATGGGAGCCCCCTTAAATATATATTTCGTTTTGTTTTTTTTTTAGTATTTGTTGTTATAGCGGCAACAGAAATACATCATCTGTAAAAATTTCAACTGTCTAACTATCACTGTTCATGAGATACAGCCTGGTGACAGACGGACGGACGGACAGCAGAGCGGGAGTAATAGGGTTCTTTATTACCCTTTGGGTACGGAACCCTAAAAAGAAAGTAATCGATTTAGTGAACGATTCTGAACCAACCACTTTCATAATGTGCATTAATTGAGTTGCACATTGTAAACGTATGTAGTAAAGTAAACAACAAAGAGCTTCTAAAAATACGTGACGTAGGTATTTTTAAAATCGCTTTCTAGACCATGCAACGAATTCCATTGCGGCTATTGGAATTCCTCTATATTTTATCTATTACAGCGGCTATCGAACGAGGCTAAGCCGATACGCACGCCATGTGGACCGGCACTACTCGGTTCTGTGCGGATCAAACAGGGCGTGTGGAAAATAAACCTATTTGGATATTTATACGTACAAACGTTTTGAATGGATTTAACTGAACGTGCAGCTAGCCTAATTGTTTAAACAAACAATTGTATAATCGAATTGAACTTTGATTACAAAACACGTTATTTGGATTTGTAACTAACTCTGAACTCGTATTTAATCACTTTTACTAATTAGTAATATAATAATAATAATTAATTATATTATTAGAATAGAATAGAATAGAATACTCTTTATTATGTACACCATATAGATTACAGACATAAATATAGAAATTTTACAAAGGGCACAATGGGCGGTCTTATCGCTAAGAGCGATCTTTTAAAGACAACCTTTGGATGGATTGAAAAGGGAAGGAGAGACAAATATTGTAGGTAGTCTGTATTATTCATCTCAATGTTGAGAATGCTGCACCAGCATAAACCAGGTGGCAGGGAAATCGACGTGCAACCCACTACAACGGATACAGGACATGATTCTGGAATCTCCTGTGTTGAAATCTTTAGCCGGTTATTTAAAAAAAAAATAGCTGTTCCATACATTTCAACGCATAGGTATTGTATTTGTAAGAAACAGCTCTTTTTTTTTTATAACCGACGACAAATTTCTACGCTACATATAGGATCATGTGTTGAATTCATGTTTACAGTTTGCACGTCGATGTCCTTGCCAGCCTGTATATTTATTTATTAAAACTTTATGCACAATTAAAAAAGTACTGTACAAAGGCGGACTTAATGCCTGAGGCATTTTCTACCAGTCAACCTTAGGGTGATGCAGAGACAAAATATGGCAGGTGCAAACTTTTTTTTTCTCATAGACCACTTTAAAAATTTTGCTGGTTCCGGTGGACCTCCTGCAGCAACATTTCTACCATATTCCTAAAATTCAACAAAAAATGTGAAGATTAGATGTAACTATGGAAATTTGCGTTGCGGCTGAGGACCCCTGGGGTCCACCTGGACTACTTTGGGAATCAATGCGGTATATTTTAGCATAAGTTGACATACCCAACCTACTTCCACTATGGAAACATTCGCAGCAAATTAACTTGCTGCAGTTACCAACTAGAACAGTCTAAAAGTCACCTTATAGTTTTCCGGGCCCGATCACACTGACGATTCGCAAGCGAGCCCAAGGCGAGGCGAGCACGCAGCGAGCCCACGGCGAGTCCGCAGCGAGCGCGCGGCGAAACCGCCGCGAAGACGCCGCGGCTTGGCCTCGCTTGCGAATCGCCAGTGTGATAAGGCTGAAATGTACGATAAGGTCACCTCAGGTTCACATGAATCCGATTGAAAATCTACCATGTATCAATACATCAAACGCACAATTTCTATGAAAAATATAATAATATAATGTTTATACTGAATTTCATAGAAAATAGACTGCGTAAACAAATATGACAAAGATAAAAGCTTCAACAAAATTTGCTTTGCCAACATCTTGTATCAATAAGATTATCTGCGTTTTTATACGGCTATGCTTTTGTATACAATTTACTGAGCTGTTTATATAAAGAGGCTTACTTTACATAGTACAAAGGGGTATGAAGCGTTACGCTCTTTGTACACATACGTTTTTTTGCCGTCAAAAGCTACGGTTTATTCGCCGTGTGTCGGCACGGTCGTCAGTGTTGTATGGGTCAATATGAAAGCTTGTTGACGCACACGTTTTTTTCTACGGCGCAGTTTATTCGCCGTTTGTAGGCATGGTGATCAGTGTTGTATGGATCAATATGAAAGGTTGTTGACGCACACGTTTTTTCTACGGTGCGGCTTATACGCCGTACCGTAAAGAATCCGTGCCATGCACAAAGGGCCTTAGGCTCTTCTCACATGGAGCTACTCAAACGCTACTAAATTACATATTATAATGATTCCTAAATATAGTAAATATTTCATTCGTTAGTATCAAGGTTCTCAAGACGTGGAGCTATTGGTTACTGCCGAAGCCAAATGCATTTCATATCAGTAAATCAGACTAAATCATAGAAACTAGGAAGAGCGGTGGTGGCCCAGTGGTAACGGCCGCGACTTACGAGTTGTAAGTCGTAGGTTCGAACCCAGAAAGTCGGTTTACATAGAGCAAATTATATAATCACCACTGCTCTCAAAACGGTGAAGGCAAACATCGTGAGGAAACTGGCATATCCTAAAACCAAAAATTCAAAGACGTGACATCTACCAAACCGCATTGGACCCGCATGTTGGATTATGGCCCACTCCCTTTCACGGAGGGGAGGCGTGTATCCCCGCATCCCCGCAGTGGGAACATTATAGGCTGATTATGCCACGGTATTCGCATTACATTACACGTTGCCTTACATTACACATGGCTTAATAGAAACAAGCAAAGGTATTTTTACCCTGCAGAGATTTGTTCGACGTTGCCTTACATTACACATGGCTTAATAGAAACATAAGCAAAGGCATTTTTACCCTGCAGAGATTTGTTCGAAGTTGCCGATTAAAATCGGCAACTAGGTACGGTCGAGCAAATCTCGTCGACATGTTACGAAATCGTAGTGATTTGTGAAGCATCCAGTACTAAGTTTAGTTACTAACTAATTACGAATCAGTTTAGTTTCTAAATGGCTACATGTGAGAAAGGCCTTAGTGCCTGCGCCCACAGGCGGTATGGCGCGGTAAGGGATTTTTATGCGACGAATAAACAGTATGACAATAAAATTGAAATTTCAATGACACGGCATTGCTTTTGTACCTACGATGATTATCATTGAAATTTCTATTTTATTTTCATATTAGCTGTGCCCACGACTTCGTTCGCGTCATCGCGTGGATAGCAAAAAAAAAACAATAATAAGTCTCCTTACTAATTATTTTTCTTTTTCTAAAATAACATCAGCTATCTATCAGTGAAAGTCCCGTCAAAATAGGTCGAGCCGTTTTGGAGATTAGCCGAAACAAACAGACAGACAGACAGAGAAACAGACATTTTTTTTTTAATAATGTCATATGCATTTAGTCGTTTTTTAGGTGTTACAAACGGACACATCAATTGTATTTATTTGTATAGATGTATGATGATATTGATGATATACGTAGACATAGACTATTAAGTTTTATTCTTGCCTATTTGTTGCATAAAAACTTCTTGCCGTGCCGTGCCGCCAGTGGGCACAGGCCCTTAAACTTCGATCTATGTCGGCTGGGGATTTCAATAGCTAGATATTTAGGGGGGCTTCCTCCTACACATCCCAGTTGGCCGCCTATTCATTGTAAAGTTATAAATCACCGCGCGCACCTACGGGATACAGGTTTAATTCGACCGGTGTCGGCAGTGCGCACTGGCTATTGGTCAGGCGATTGATTGCGGAATGTACCACAAAAGATAATAAATTTATCACTTCTGAAAGGACTATACAATGTACTGGTGTATGCCTATACAAAGTATATATATATACAGTGTGTCTGGACATGGACTAGCGATATTCTAAATACTTAAATATAAGCTATTTTAAAGTACTATTACACTATAGGCTTGGGTCCAATACACTTCCCCGCTATGTGGCAGCCATTTTGTTTTTTTTGTTGAAATATGCTCTATGCGAGTACAAAAAAAATCATATATCTCAAAGTTTTAGTCATACTGAGATAAAAATAGGCTTATTCGGAAGGCAATAATATTGTCTACCGTCTGCACTACAAAGCAATATGTTCACAATTCCATAACTTTTGAAAAAAAATGTGAAAGTCGAAAAAAAAATCAAAAAATTATGCAATTCAACCAATAATGGTTAATTACTACAAAAACAACCCCGAGAACTTTTTTATTTTTTATACTAGATCGACAGTTTTTGAGCTACGCTACAATGCAACATAAAATTCACAACTGTATGTTTAATACTTTAAGAGTTATTGTTGTTTGAACATAGCGTATGCGCAAGCACAAAACGTCTTTGTTAACCGCCAGAGTGTCATTTATGGCATTCACTGTATTCCATCTGAGAGCAGGCGAGAAATACTGTTCGTTACTACCGTGAGTAAGCGAGATAGAACGTATTAGTCCACTACCTGAAACAAAATCAGTTTTAAGGACAAATTATTAGTTGGGTTAGTTTAGTTGTCCCTCGCCCTGCGTTGTGATCGCTATCGCTACTTTCACTTACCGTCCGTGCTGTTTACGTGCTGCGTTAGTGTTTTGTATTTAAAAGTGTGATAAAGTATGGCACAGCGTCAATATTCATCGCAACATATTGCTGACATACACTTTGTGTATGGCTTTTGCAATGGAAGTGCAAATTTGGCTGTACAAGAATATCGACGAAGGTACCCTAACAGGCCTACACCGAGTCGCCAAACTTTTATCGACGTGCATTCAAGATTAGCGGAAAGAGGTATTCAAAGAGCTGTTAATGAACGCAATCGCTTGGTATCGCCCGAAGATGAAGAAGAAGTGCTTAGACTAATAACCAATGATCCTAGACTAAGCGTTAGACGGATTTCAGTGCAACTTCGAATGTCTAAGTGGCATGTATGGAGAATTTTGAAAAGAGAAGGGTTACACCCTTATCATTTTCGACGGGTTCAAGACGTGATCGAACCAGATTTTGCTGCGAGATCTGTGTTTTGTTCGTGGATAAATAGAAATTTGAGACAGAACCGTAATTTTTTACAAAGAATACTGTGGACTGATGAAGCCAAATTTACAAGAGCTGGGATTACAAACCACAGAAACGACCATCTCTGGTGCTCCGCAAATCCAAGGGCGGTGCGCCCAAGCTCATTTCAACATGAATTCTCAGTAAATGTGTGGGCCGGCATAATCAACGATAGGCTGATAGGGCCATTGGAATTGCCACCTACATTAAACGGCGCTAGATTTTTAGAATTCTTACAGACACAGTTTGCGGACAGCCTCATGGACCTACCTCTATCATACCGTCGGCGTATGTGGTTCCAGCTCGATGGTGCACCCGCGCATTTTTCTCGAGCAGTGAGAGAATATTTAAATAATAATCTACAGCCGTGGATCGGTCGTGGTGGTGTAGTAGCGTGGCCGCCTCGCTCACCCGATTTGACACCCTTGGATTATTTTTTGTGGGGTCATATGAAACAAAAAGTATACGCTACAGTTCCAAATACCAGGGAAGAACTCGTCGCAAAAATTATGGCAGCCGCCGAAGAAATTAGATCCGATTTGGATTTAATTAGGCGCTCATCAACCCAGGTGGCACAGAGAGCCGTAGTGTGTCTACAAGCTGGAGGTGGCCACTTTGAGCAACTGCTTTAGATATTTTAATCTTCATTTAATATTGGAAAAAACATTAAATAAAATTCAATATGAATGTTATGTTTTTTTAATGATTTCCTGTTTAGGGTTCCGACAAAGGCCTTTTGTGCTTGCGCATACGCTATGTTCATACAACAATAACTCTTAAAGTATTAGACATACAGTTGTGAATTTTATGTTGTATTGTAGCTTAGCTCAAAAACTGTCGATCTAGTATAAAAAATAAAAAAGCTCTCGGGGTTGTTTTTGTAGTAATTAACAATTATTGGTTGAATTGCATAATTTTTTGTTTTTTTTTTCGACTTTCACATTTTTTTTCAAAAGTTATGGAATTGTGAACATATTGCTTTGTAGTGCAGACGGTAGACAATATTATTGCCTTTCGAATAAGCCTATTTTTATCTCAGTATGACTAAAACTTTGAGATATATGATTTTTTTTGTACTCGCATAGAGCATACTTCAACAAAAAAAACAAAATGGCTGCCACATAGCGGGGAAGTATATTGGACCTAAGCCTATAGTGTAATTGTACTTTAAAATAGCTTATATTTAAGTATTTAGAATATCGCTAGTCCATGTCCGGACACACTGTATATCGGGAATACGTTAGTTCGTTTGACTACTTGAGACGCCAGCGCCACCAGGTGGCGCTCGACAGAGTTTAGCCTGACGTTCGTGGGAGTTGACGAGAGAGCTACAGTAGCGGTGTGCAGTCTCACTTGACCATTGGACATCGTGCGGACAACATGAGCTCAGAAACTGTCTCGCGCTCCGTATCTAGTTGTGTCGTGTGCCTATAGTGTGTGATTCGCTAGTGTGATTATTTTGTTTGTAAGATTATAATTTGATTTGAACTGCAAACGGTTTTTCTATTGCGCACTAACCAACACTACCCGTCCTACGCCCTCAGTAATTAAAATATGGCTGATGATAACGAAAGACACGTACCTTCTCCGTCATATGCTAATGTATGCGTATACAGGGTTATTTTAAATTGGCTAGCCAAGCCCCGCCGACGAGATAGGTATCGATATCTAAACACTATAAAACAAATATATTGTAGTCGCTTGAAATATCAGTTTAGATTTAGAAAACCCGTTTTTTTTTGTACTTCAAAGACGCGATAAAACATCAGAGTTTTTCTCAACTGATACACTGATACTTCAACAACACTAACAGCGATCGTTGAAAAACATCAAATATTTTTACTATTTATGTTGTCGCGTTTAGATATTTATTTATTTAATTAATGTTCGCCAACAGATGGTACAGATATTATACAGATAGGAAAATACAAGTGCCTAATTTTGTCTTAAATCTAACTGCACAACCAATTACAGGCAAACACCACATGCAAAATGCTCTTTGTAGTTACAAATTTATTTTAAAGACTCAATTTACAGACGCCAGCACATCAAGCTACTACAATATGTCAAATTTCTTTAATAGATTTTCAACTTTATCGCTAAAGTTTAAAGTTCAAAGTTGATTGGGAAAATTTGACAGTTTCGGGTAGCTTGATGTGCTGGCGTCTCTACTTAAATTCTAGATAATTATATTAAATACTAATACTAATTACGTTTGACAAACGTCGATATTGAGTCTGCGTGGACGTCAACCAGGTCGCTGCGCTCGTTTATGAGTTTTATATCAATACCCTTCACGTCTGCGAAGTTAACCAGCCAATTTATAAATAACTCTGTATAGATGTATTACTATACAATATATGTTTCTCTGTTTAAACAACATTAAGACTTCCTAAGTAATTGAATACAAGTAATAGTATTGTAAATAAACAAGTTAACCGCAGATGTTTTAAATTAAATCACAAGATTTAGCAACCACTTAAATTAAAAGGCTTTAAAACAATTTATTTAAATAACACTTAAAACACATAAATTTGCATTATTGCCAGCACAAATACTTAAGGGCTAAAGTCGTTCGTTTAGCATATTAGACTTTCAATGTAATCTCTAAGTTAAGTGGGTATTTATTTTGTGAAATATTCCAAAGTAGTTTTAACGAGTACGTGCGTCAGACGTGTAACTTTTACGAATTAAAATTTAATAAATGCACTCTTACTTTGTTGACGTCTACTTTCACGCTACTTGAAACCGAAAACGTTTTATTCTATAGCATGGTGTAACAAAACAAAACAAGGTTTTACTCAATAATATGACTACCAAAAACCTCCTAAAAAGATTAAACAACCTTTTAACACACACCCTTTAAACCTTCGAAATACGGTTAATGAACGATAATTCTCCGTACCGCGAAGATTTACACACTCCACAAGAATAGTTAGGTGAGATAGGCTCCTGAGAGCTCCATCCGATACAACAATATATCAGTGAGAGGCTCCCGAAGGGCACAGTGTTGGGTCACGTATCAGAAGTGTTTTTCGACAAACCCAAAATTACCTCGAGGTGAGAGAAAAGTTCAGCATCAGAAACTTATAGGGGTATTCGACGTTAATAACATTACTTATTTTTATGTGTCTATTTACGAATCTTTTCTCTTTACCCTTGGCCGGGTACCTGTTGTTACTTTCAAGCCTGAATAGTTGTCTGATAGTTTTTATTTGTCACCGCAGTCTACCTTTCTCTTATAGTAAAAAGTTTCACAGAATAGAATAGAATAGAATACTCTTTATTATGTACACCATATAGATTACAGATATAAATATAGAAATTTTACAAAGGGTGACACAATGGGCGGTCTTATCGCTAAGAGCGATCTTTTAAAGACAACCTTTGGATGGATTGAAAAGGGAAGGAGAGACAAATATTGTAGGTAGTCTGTGGTGTACTATTTTCAGCGTCTTTCTAGCGTTGTTATGAAAAATGTCAAAAAGAAAACTACCACATCTCTGACGCGTGTGGGTGCATATATTTTCTCTGAGTTCGTATATATTCTTTAAAAATGTTATGTTATTTACATGTTTATGTTGTATTTTTGTAGATTACCTACATAAAGGTAGACACTATACGGCGCTATTTTAAATTCTAACGAGATTGTCCCGGCCGATTGGGTGTCGTATTTGACCCTGTCTGAGCACGCTCATTTATTATACAACCAACGAGTGAAACTCTAGTAAACTACATTTAACATTTCAAAAGATACTTTACTCACGACGCTACACATTCTTAACAAAGTCTAGACAAGATTTTTTAATCGAATCATCTGGTTTTTTCCCTGAAAAAGATTTCTAGAACTCAAAGTTTTATAAAAAGAAAACCTTGGAGAAGTCTCAGGAATATCAAAGAAATTACATTACTACTCGCTGTACTTAAATAGAAAGGAAAAAGTCAATAAAAACCGAGATTTTCAATCTTACTTAAATAAATAGTGATATTAGAAAATAGAAGCCTGCCATTACCATGATGGATATTGATATCGATTGGTTTGAGCAAACGGCATCGAAAATTAACAGATATTGGTACTAATTGCATTACTATTGAATGAACGAGACAGCGCAAACAAACCGATGTGGTCAGCCAGTCGGGATTCCGGGAAGGACTTCGCTTTAATAAAACAAATCAAACTGTTCATACTTCCGACAGTACTGAGTATGCCAATTAGTAATTGCTTCAATTAGAAATGAAACTTCTAGGAATATATGTAGTCGGTACGTTAGTTATGTTATGGTATTTATTAACTAAATATGTTAGCTACGCTATTACGAATTCATAGAAGTTTAGTTTAGTTTAGTAACTGGCTTATATCTATGTGTATCTATACTAATAATAAATTTGAAGTGTTTGTTTGTTTGTTTGAACGCGCTAATCTTTAGAACTACCAGTCGTATTTGATAAATTATTTTTGCATTTCTGCCCTCAATAGCATAGTTACAGTAAGTCGTATTTTTGTCAAAAATGAGTTAGATACAGCCGTGATCACGATAACGAGATCTACATTTTTGTCTTACCCATTCGTTTGAATCGCTTTTTAAACCAAATTTAACAATTAAAATTTTGCAGTAAGTCGAGCATTTTTTTACATCACAAAGCATTCTCGAAACCGTCTATAGCGTACTTACTGCGACTATGCTACTGACGGCAGATTTGATATCCCAATTCTTGAGGAAGGCTACTTACCATCACGCTAGGACCATAAGGAGCCGAGCTAAATCAAAAAAAGTCAGAAAGAACCCTAGGCGAAAACGAAGTAATAGCGCGGGCTAGTAATAACCACCCTGGTAGTGGTGGTGGGTCGGGTGCAAGGAAACGAAGTAATAGCGCGGGCTAGTAATAACCCACCCTGGTAGTGGTGGTGGGTCGGGTGCAAGAAAACGAAGTAAAAGCTCGGGCTAGTAATAACCCACCCTGGTAGTGGTGGTGGGTCGGGTGCAAGAAAACGAAGTAATAGCGCGGGCTAGTAATAAGCCACCCTGGTAGTGGTGGTGGGTCGGGTGCAAAAAACGAAGTAATAGCGCGGGCTAGTAATAACCCACCCTGGTAGTGGTGGTGGGTCGGGTGCAAGAAAACGAAGTAATAGCGCGGGCTAGTAATAACCCACCCTGGTAGTGGTGGTGGGTCGGGTGCAAGAAAACGAAGTAATAGCGCGGGCTAGTAATAACCCACCCTGGTAGTGGTGGTGGGTCGGGTGCAAGAAAACGAAGTAATAGCGCGGGCTAGTAATAACCCACCCTGGTAGTGGTGGTGGGTCGGGTGCAAGAAAACGAAGCAATAGCGCGGGCTAGTAATAACCCACCCTGGTAGTGGTGGTGGGTCGGGTGCAAGAAAACGAAGCAATAGCGCGGGCTAGTAATAACCCACCCTGGTAGTGGTGGTGGGTCGGGTGCAAGAAAACGAAGCAATAGCGCGGGCTAGTAATAACCCACCCTGGTAGTGGTGGTGGGTCGGGTGCAAGAAAACGAAGCAATAGCGCGGGCTAGTAATAAGGTACCTGCGGTAAATAAGGGCCAGCGGCTATCAAGGACCATCAGAGAAATAACACACATTCAATAGTTTTATAGGTTGGATCTCTCGCATACATAAAAAGGACCAATAGTATTGCTATGTCCCGCGCGCGCATTGCCGTGCCCGCCGCCATTTCGTCAATAGCCCCGAGTAACTCACTCGGGATGGTCGTCGTCACAGTTTTAAAAAAATATAACGATGCAAGAACTTTCATTAAAAAGAAAATAGTGTATTTTTAAACAAGGGAACAGCGAATTACTGTAAAGTGGACATTAGAGCTATCGAATCAAGGTAAGTTCGTTCATTTTGCTGATATTTGCCAACTATCAAATCAAGTTTTGTAAAAAGTGACACCATTGCTATTAAGGCCCACCTAGAAGGAAGTGAATAAGGGCCGGCCCTTATTGGCCTGTCTAAATATATATTTTTTTGTTTGGTTTTCTTTTTATGTAGATAAATAGCTTTATCTTTTTACTAACATTGATGTTATTGTGAGTTATATCTATTTGAAACATTTTTACAAGCTTTTTAACATGCTATGTGTGTGGGTTTGTATGTGCTCCCGATTTAAAACTTTGCATGCTTTCGACGAAAATATAATATTAGGTATAGTAACAACGAGCTGATCTTATAATGGAGGCAGTCAACCAATTGGCAGCTGCAATGGCAGCCGTGCAATACGGACTACTATCAGAGCCTGCAACAGCTATTCAGCACGGGATACCGAGAAGAACCCCGAAAAACCATTTAAATTCAGGTAGAAACACAATTTTAACAGAGGAGCAAGAAAATGATTTGGCGTCCAGAATTAAAAGGCTTGCCTCGGTAGGCGTTCCATTGAATCCAAAAGCCATACGTTTGCAAGCGTATGTTTTTTGTGAAAATAATAATATTAGACATTGTTTTAATGAAAGAACACATGAAGCCGGAAAAGATTGGTTGATATTATTTTTGAAAAGGCATCCAGATAACAGCTAATACTAACTCCAAATTATGCGGTGGTGAAGCAAAATAAACCAAGACGGAAAGCTATTAACTACTAAGGCCAGCGGGTTACTAGAGACTTATTTATGGAAAGAGAGAACAAAAAGAAAAGACAAAAGAAACACCAAATTCCTAAAGGGGGCAAAAAGAACAAGGAAAATAAAAAAAAAAAACAAGGGGAACCCTGACGATACGTGGTACTGCTACGCATGTCATACGGAAAGGATCCAAGATATGCGACAGTGTCAAGTGTATCAGAAATGGTACCACGACCAATGTGTTGGCCTAACGAAAGATGATATCAATTTTGTTTGCCCCGAATGCAATTAAATGATAAGTAGCTTTAGTTTGCAGGCCAAAACCGAGGTTAAAATTAAGGATTTCATTTGATAATAGTTGATTACCTATGTTAACAATGAATAATAATAATACTGCGGATCCAATGACCATTGATATTGTTGATCTCATAAATCTATTTAGATTTTTCGAGCTTGTTACTATTTCATTATTTTAATAAAGGCCAGGGAATTTTCCGGGCAAAAAATAGCATTAATTTTTAAATTTTTGATAAAGCTATATTTTCGGTTAAGAGGTTTTTATCTAAAAATAGTATAAATTTGTTTATTTTACTTAAATAACATCTTTTTTTACAAAATAATTATTCCTTAAGTTTTATAAGGACCGATTTATGTTTTTTTTATATGATTAATGGCAAACTGTTAAATATTTTGTCTGAAAATATTCATTATGTTGAGTTATAGAGGAAAACCATTTATTTTATGTTTTCTAAGCTTAGTTTCTTTTAATTTTGTCTCGGACCTTAATAGACTACCTGAGTTTATTAAGGTCCATAGTAAAGGATTTTTTAAAGTTCATTTTTGTTCACAAAATGATTAAAACATAGCCATATAGGTATATTTTTTAGATCTCAAATAAATAATGTTCAATAATATTCCTGATTTTTATTTCAAAGTCACCTATTTTTTTCAATATTCTATTTTTAATTATGGTGGCTCTTATTTACCGCTAGTACCTTAACCCACCCTGGTAGTGGTGGTGGGTCGGGTGCAAGAAAACGAAGCAATAGCGCGGGCTAGTAATAACCCACCCTGGTAGTGGTGGTGGGTCGGGTGCAAGAAAACGAAGCAATAGCACGGGCTAGTAATAACCCACCCTGGTAGTGGTGGTGGGTCGGGTGCAAGAAAACGAAGTAATAGCGCGGGCTAGTAATAACCCACCCTGGTAGTGGTGGTGGGTTGGGTGCAAGAAAACGAAGTAATAGCGCGGGCTAGTAATAACCCACCCTGGTAGTGGTGGTGGGTCGGGTGCAAGAAAACGAAGTAATAGCGCGGGCTAGTAATAACCCACCCTGGTAGTGGTGGTGGGTCGGGTGCAAGAAATTTCACGCGGACAAAGTCGTGGACAGAAGCTAGTATTTACATAAATGTAGATTAGAACATATCACCAGGATATACAACGTGTAACATTAAATGCGCAAAACCTCAGACAACCCAACTGCCGGTCGATTCTGTAAAAATCTCACCGTGAAATCGTAAGTGAAGTGAGCTTGAAGTGAGCAGTGTCAATAGTGTTAATCCCTAATGACAGCTCACTTCCGGTGAGATTTTTACAGAACAGCACTGCTGATTTTTAATTCAATTGACCTATTTCAGAGAGAAAATAAGTCATTAAAAAAATTGTAAAGGTATTATGTGCTGTTTTAGTTTTACTGGCCATTCTGATCGTTTCTTGCGTCTGCGACGACGCTTTACCGAGGGAGGAGTCGTCACCGGGCCGCTGCGCCGCGCTGACATTGGCTCGCTTGACCTATTAATAAATAGAAACGGCAACGTTTTTATGAAGATTTTTTGAAAAATGTGACCTATATTAAAAAGTGGTTCAATTAATTCTGCTCGTTATTCTGATCAAACTATTTTCAGGTTTTGCGCATTTAACGTTACACGTTGTATAATATAGGTAAGCACTGAAGGATTTTTGAAAAGACATCCTCTAAAAAGGTTTTAAAGCTTATGAAATTTGTATGGAACATGAATGCCTTTCTTATAACTTTCTGAATAATCGAATTTCTTGAAAGCATCAAACTCCATTTATTAAGTAGACATAAGAGAAACAACACAGACAGACGTAGAAACTGCGTTATTGTATCTAGAGCAGCAACTTTTTCTCACTTAATTCAAACTTAAACAATTACGCTTGTTATTGTACAAGTTTCTTTGAATGAACAACACCTAATTTAGATTTTACGAACTTCAATAGTTCTGTTGTCGGTGTTTCGGGAGTATTTAAGACAAATACAGCAATATTACGTCACATGCATTCATTACCTACGGTTGCCGCACCTCCAAAGTTTTTCGCAGTTAGGAGTTTGGCTATTTCATATTTTTAGGACCCCAAAATAGGAATTATTTAAGGTTCACAAAAAGAGGCACAGTCATTATACAATGTGTTACTTAAGCGCACAACCTCATAAGGGGTCATTGTACTCATCATTATGAACAACATTTACTATGGGACAAAACAGAAATCGCGAAAAAAAAATCTGCTATTCCCTACATTTTGACGAGTTATGCGAAGATAAATGTAGGGAACAGCCGAATTTTTTTTTTTCGGTTTCAGGTTCGGTCCCATAGTAAAAGTTGTTCATAATGATGACTACAATGACCCCTTAAGAGTGTTCAATAATATTTTTAGGACCCCAAAATAGGAATTATTTTAGGTTTACAAAAAGAGGCGCAATCATTATATGTATTTATTTATTTATTTAATACTTCAAGCACATAAATGTACAGAGACGGACTTAATGCCTTTTAAAGGCATTTTCTACCAGTCAACCTTTGGGTGATTATAACAATTGTGATTTGTACAGACGACCGCACGTCAGTGGTAACATAACCAGTAGAAGGTGGCCTATTCAAACACCGTAGTAGTAAAACTTTTGAGTTAAGTTTAACTTTTGAGTTAAGAGTAACGCCATGTTTAGACAGCACAGAACATTGGGTACACGGAGTCCTCTACATGTACTAATTTATGTTATCTAAGCCTGGCCTTGCCCTCAAGGTAATCCAACTTAGCCTACGCAACGTGTAACGGGAACGTAATGAAAATAAACACTGACTGATCACCTATGAATATGTATGTGCCGCGTAGTACAAATATACTACAGTCAGAACTCAGGACTGCAGTATATTTCTACTACGCGGCACATACATATTCGACATAGGTGATCAGGCAGTGTAGCCCTGTCAAAGACAAATATTTGTTCAACTTGTGCCCGTTCACCTAAAAGTGCACTATTGGATTTTTAACTCTCGGCGTTGGGCCGAGCGTTGAGAATCCAACAGTGATCTTATATTAGGGCGTAATGTTAGTGAAAACGTGCGTTACTCACATACCTAATGCCTGTGAGAATTAAGTATGCAAAGCTTAAACGATGCTGAAGGTTCTCAAAAAAATAATAATAAATAAATAATAAATCAAACTGGACCGATATTACCGCAGGGTAAATATACCTTTGCTTATATTTCTGCTAAGTCATGTGTAATGTAAGGCAACGTGTAATGTAATGCGAATAGCGAGGCATAATCAGCCTACAATGTTCCCACTGCTGGGACACAGGCCTCCTCTCGATGAGAGGGAGTGGGCCGTAATCCACCACGCGGGCCCAGTGCGGTTTGATGGATGTCTTTGAATTATTTAATTCTAGAACATGCCGGTTTCCTCGCGATGTTTTCTTTCACCATTTTGATAGCAGTGGTGGTGGAATAATTTACACAAAATAAATTATTCATTTTTTTTTATGCCTGCCTGGGTTCGTCGCACCCGTTACCACTTGGCTACCACTGCCCACGGCTTACAAACTCAACGCGAATCCTGTCCGTGTCCGACTGCGAGAGCCTTTGTTTTCGCGCTAGAAACCGACTGCCGATGGATCAGCGTGGACGTTTACGTGTAATGCTCGTAATTTCGTCCACGTGCAGAATGCGTGTTAGACTATATAGTCTAACACGCATTCTACACACACGCATTATACAGAAAATCTTTAACGGAGACGCGTGTAATATTACACGCGTCTCCGTTAAAGATTTTCTGTATCATCTATTATTAAAAGACAATTACAATTAAACGGCAAAGAATAAATATGGCACTTTAATAGAATAAATGTTGCAGCAAACATTTAGGCACAAACACACGTAAAATATTCAATCCATTTGACATTTTGCGGCGCGATGAGTCGGCGCAGCAGAAAGGCAGCTTGCAATCGAAATGCAAACGTTAAACTAATTTAACTTTAAAATAGCTTTTTCCCAACTCGAGTGAAAATAAATGTTGACATACAATACCCTATTTGCGTTTCTAATCTTATATCGAGTCGTTTTTGTTTATAAAAGTTTTACACTGTAACCTTTTCTGTATTCTGAGAATGTAACGTAGAATTTCTTTTTTTTTTTTGTCTATCTCTTTCTGCACCATAGAAACTGGTTTTGTCGACGGAATAATAGACAAAATTATAGATTGTAGAAAGATTTCTACCGTTTTAAACATATCAATGAAGAGAAGAAATGTTTCTATTCTTCAGTCGACAAAAGTCTACAATGTCAAGCATGACGACCAAATTTTCTCATCTAAATATAATTACGTATATATATATATTATTAGTTTTGTGTATATAGGTACCTACAGTATATTAGTTATTTTATGTATTGCGTAAGAATAATCTAGATAATTATGGTAATATGAAATTCATAAAAGCATTTTCTTTATTATTAAATTATGTTATTATTTATGTATTCATATTTCTCAATCTGAGGGAAAGCTTATTTTTGTGTTTTGAGAGTATAGAGTATAGAGTTTGACACTTGGTACTTTTAAACCAAGATATGTTCTTATTACTGATGTATTGAGGGAAGGTAGAATTTCTAAATACAAATTATGTGTGTTTTTATGAAAAATAAACTAAAACTAGTTTTACTATTTTTCATTAAAATCCCCACCACAAGGCAGTCAGACTATAACTCAATAGTGGTGTACGAGCGGTTCGGCTTATGTTTCGGCCACACATTCGGCTTCGGGTGATATACGGCCGAAGCTTTGGCCAAATCCCCTGTCATACAAAACACGATCGCGTAAGAACGCGGACTGAAAACAATGAAAGTCGGATTTGTGTGATCAAGAAAAATACTTTTGCCAAATAATAGTTTTGAAAAATATATCTGTAGCGAACACTTTCGTAGCGTTCGTACACGTTTTGCTACGAAAAAGCGTAGAAGCAGATTTGAAGGTGCAATTTATCGAATTATGCATTAGACTTCCGTCTCTCTTCCATTGGGTATATAAGCAAAATCTATGTATCTATCTACTCTAACAATAAAGCTGAAGCGTTTGTTTGTTTGAACGCGCTAATCTCTGGAACTGCAACTCAGATTAAACAAAAATTGCCTTCGATAGCCCATTCTTGTGGTTCTTGGCTACTTAACATCACGCTAGAGCTCTAAGAAGCCGAGCAAAAACAAAAAAAATGGTCAGAAAGAACACTAAGTGAAAACGAGGTGACAGCTTGAGCAGACGATGCAATGCGACAGAATGGGTCGGGGGAATAAGAAATTTTACGCGGAAAAAGTGACGGACAGAAGGTAGTTATTTATAATACTTGGCATAATCAGCCTATCTATAACGTTCCCTTAACCCGGGGTCATTGCGGTTGGGTCAAAATTACCCGGCTAGTTTAAAAGTTCTAATATTTTTTAAAGTACGCGCGCGACGCTGCCGTTCTGTGCAGTACCTGCAGCCATATTGTACATTTTTTTTTTTTTTGTAATTTTTGAGAGCTATTTTAAAACTTGATTAAAGTCAAACGTTTTTGAATTATTATTTTTCTGTTTTATTATCAAAACCAGAATACCTTTATACTGAAATAATGACACAGTTTACGAATTTACTTAAAAATTATGGAAATACCATGTATTAAATATATGGGTAATATTGACCCACCTCAACGTCCATGTAACTATTTCCTACCACAAGGACGCCGGTTTAAAAAAATATCAGAAAAAAATCCTTTTGACAAAGAATATTCAGCCAAATATTCGGGATTAATGGAGGAAGGTAGGTATGAATGTGATGTGTTGGAACATAACTTATGGAATTCGGTAGCTCTATATACCCTTACTTAATAGGGTAATACGAGTACCAGAAGATAGGTAAATTTATTCCTTACGATACCGTAAAGATCGCCACTTATGATTACGATATTTATTTGGGTGCCCATTTCGTCCATCATGCTATCAGCCCTATCAGCCGGCCGATTCTGTAAAAATCTCACCGCGAAAACTTGCGTGAAGTGAGCTGTCACTGTCATCCCACTGATGCTAAGGATTGACCAAGCAAACATTTACAATCATAATCGAGATTTTAGCAATATTTTTTTTATTTATTTATTATTTATTTATTTTACCATTTATGTACACACATATATAAACAGACAATAAAAAACAGAACAGAAAAATAGGTACAAAGGTGATGCTTTATTCTAATTCTATTGATCGTTTTATATCATTTCTAAGCTAGTATTTTAGTTACCAAAACATCGCTATTTAAGGACTAGTTTAGGAAAAAACAGAAAAAAACAACATTGAGATTCTGACTAAGTTTCTGTTTTACCCCCCAAAATAGTAATGTTTTGGCAACTAAAAGACTAGCTTTGAAATTATATTTATAATGGTCAATAGAATTAGCATAAAAATATAATTAAAATCTCGATTATGATTGTAAATGTGTGCTTGATCAATCCCTAGTATCAGATAGGATGACACTGACAACTCACTCCACGCTCACTTCACCTAAGTTTTCACGGTGAGATGCTTACAGAATCGGAGTGCTGTCGTGCGATTCTGTAACCATCTCACCGTGAAAACTTGGGTGAAGTGAGTGTGGAGTGAGCTGTCATTAGGGATTAATACTATTGACACTGCTCACTTCAAGCTCACTTCACTTATGATTTCACGGTGAGATTTTTACAGAATCGACCGGCTGTAATCCTAATATGACCTCCGATATAAATATAGTAACAGCCTATTGTAGACACATAAAACCACAAGAGCGGGTAGTGAATTTAATTTTTATGGTTGTGAACCGGCAGAAGACATGAAATCAGCGTAACCTTCACTTTTATAGCTCTCGATATAAATCATACTTTTATTATTCACTAGCTGTGCCAACGACATCGTTCGCGTGCAAATTGGATTTCATGCGTTTTCATTTTTTTTGTGTGAAACCCTAATTCTGTTTTGAAATTAAAAGCCTAAATTACTCCTTTTAACATCAGCTATCTGCTAGTGAAAGTTCCGTCAAAATCAATCCAGCCGCTTTGGAGATAAGCCGGAACAAACAGACAGGCAGACCGATAGACCGCGAAAAAAGAATTTAATTTTTGTTTACAAATGCCATATTTACATTTAGTAAAAAGCTATTATTTTGACATTACAAACAGACATTTCAATTTTATTTATTTGTATGTATATGTATGTATGTACAGAAGATTTGTACTTGCTCGTAAATTGGATCTCTATAAACAAATGTGGAAATAATTTCACAAAGTCGAAGCTGAAAATGCGGAATGGGCTTGGTATCGGAGTCGACGCCAATCCAGTGCCGAAAGCAAGAACGGCGCAGATTTATTCCGCCAGTTATTGCACATTCCCAGCAAATGTGCACTGAATATGCACCCGGCCTGAATATTTCACGGCTTCAAGTGCGCGCTTAGCACAAAATAAAAAACCTCCGAGCTCGTTTGTGATCTCTAATTCACGACTAAACTGCCCGAATTATTTTATTCAGATCTCTTTGAATGTATCGCACGAATGAACTGTGTTTAAATTGTTTTTATTTTGTTTGTGGTGTGTTTATTCATTTTGTCAGCCTTTTATACACAGCCTGTAATAAACATGAATCACGAACGCAAACATGGGTACATATTTTCCACCAAAAGCCAGATGAATTGGCAATCGCAGTACACATATACAAGGACTCGTAGGTAGACAGTTACAACAACATGCCATATGCCAATATTGCTTTAACTATAAAATAAGCAAATAGGTATATGATACATGCTATTTACACAATAATAAAACTAGCTTATAGAACCAGTTATATTCACAGGTCATGAAAATAACGATAAATTTACGCTATATTACATATTCGTTGTGAACAAATTCTACATGCATTGAATTAGCTAAACAAATATGACCGATCCTCCGATAAACCAACATTTATTTAGTCGTAACATTTTAAGCAATCGCATGCAGTGTAATATACTTTGTTATTATTCATTTACTGTGAGGTGTTGTTCAGTAAAGTCATGCAGTAACCTTCAAAAAATAGTTGACATTTTTCCACTTCAGCTTTGACGCCACATTTTGATTTAAAATAAAAGATATCAGGTTTTCCTAAGGGATTACTTACTAGAATTTTTTTTACGATAAATCATAAGTAGTTGAATTAGTAAATAAAAACGTTATACAACGTGTAACGTTAAATGCGCAAAACCTCAGACACCCCAACTGATTTTTAATTCAATTGACCTATTTCAGAGAGAAAATAAGTCATTGAAAAAATTGTAAAGGTTTTATGTGCTGTTTTAGTTCTGCTGGCCATTCTGATCGTTTCTTGCGGGCCGCAACCACCAGGCCGCTGCACCGCGCTGACATTGTTTTGCTTTACCTATTAATAAATAGACACGGCAACGTTTTTAATGAAGATTTTTTGCAAAATGTGACCTATATTAAAAAGTGGTTCAATTAATTCGGCTCATTATTCTGATCAAACTATTTTCAGGTTTTGCGCATATAACGTTACACGTTGTATAGTTAGAAATGTTTGCACGTACACACATACGTTTGTTTACATTATAACGTTTTTATTGACTAATTCAACTGAAGTGGAAAAATGTCAAATAACTTTTCGAGGCCACTGTATGGCAATTATTGCTAAAGTTATTTAAAAGCTACTGTACTGCACGCAAAATTGATTTAGATTTTAGAATACATTATCTACCTACTTACTGTTCATGCGTGGACCTACCTACTAAATATAGCTTTCCAATTTTTTTTTCATGTTTTCTAATATGCAATCCTTCTCTACAAACATCCATACTTACCTATCCATAATTACTTACCAATCCATACTTACTAATAATAAAGCTGCAGCAATGATTTCAACGTAAATGAGCTGAAGAGTTTGTCTTTTTGGACGTGCTAATATCTCTGGAAATACCAGTCCGATTTAAAAATTATTTTTGCATTTGATGACCCACTTCTTCAGGAAGGCTATAGGCTAACATCACGCTAGGATCCTTAGGAACCGAGCAAAAAGAAAAAAGTCAGAAAAACGCCAAACGAAAACGAAGTAATAGCGCGGGCAGGTGATGCGATGCGACGGGGTGGGTCGGGGAGCAAGAAATTTCACGCGAACTAAATCACGGACAGAAGCTAGTTATGAATAAAATATTATTTTTCGTTTTAAAACGTTGCCCCACACTAGGAATTTCTCCTCTATTGTGGGTGCGTTTACAAACATTTAAACTCACATACTCAAACAGCCAGACCCGGAACAACTACTTATAGTTCATACAAATATTTGTTCCGTGCAGGAATCGAACCGGGGACACGCAGCGTGGCATTCGCTTAATCACTGCGCCAACCGTGCCGTCGAATTATTAAATATTTATCATAAAATACTCCAAACTAAACCCATCTAAAACAAAAGCTACACACAAGCACCTAATCGTATTGTTTTACTTCCAGCCTCACAAATCCCTAACGCAAATAAAACACGAACAAACATTTTAGTGACATTACACTGCCTTTGAATAGAGCCTTCGATCGACTGTCTCGTAAAAATACACACGTCAAAAGCCACAATCAGTTTTTAGATCCGAATGATTCCAAACAAAATACATACTATACATATTTACGTTTTGGTGCTCACCTAAATATTGAAACGAGTTGTCAGAAATACTCGATCCGGAAATTGAACGTGAGTGCCTCACGTATTTACCCATCACATAACTATTTGTATTTACAATATGTAAATTTACTCTTCCAATAAAATAATAGCGTGTAGCGTTTAATGTGGTTTATTATATTTTCTTGGCCTTTTTGAAATAATAAAGTATTCATTGTCCATACCTAATTAAAATCAAAATAGGTAATAATTGGAATATACGTTTTCTTAAATTGCAAATGAATCATATAGTGGTTTATATATTTGCAAATGACAGAAAATATCGCGAACGGGAAAAATATCTTGAGAAAATTAGCTTGACGTAGTAGGATAGAGAAAGAAACATGCTACCTACCACAGAGTACTTTTATATATACGGAACCATATATAAGGAACCGCTACCTAGCTACCTACCGCACTATAAGGCGGCGGCGGCGTCCTAACCAAAAGCGATCGTCGCACAAAGACGCGATCGTCGCACAAAGACGCGATCTTCGGACTCATAGTTATCTGTCACTTTTTCTTGGGTGAACCGCAACACGTGGTCGGGCCGACACAGGGCACCTTCCAGTTTTCCGAGCAAAATTGACATACGACCGTGGCGATCGCATATTCGCACGACGATCGCATTTGGTTAGAACGCGGGGTAAGAGTGAGCTCACTGAGACGGTGTGATTGTGACAACGTGCTCAGAACACCAATGAACTCAAAGCTATTTTGCCATAAATATTCGTGAAGTACAATAATGAAACGCTAGGATAGGTAAAACTCCGCAGTAAATGATAATATCAAAAAGTTTAATAATAGTGAATAAACGTAAGCTTTCAGCTACCGTTTGGCGGTAAATCAACATTAATTAAAACAAAGAGGGTGTAATCCGAGTACCTATCGTAGGTAGTTTAATTACAGGCAGCAAACGAAGGTCACGTTTATTGATTTTGGAGACTCGGGAGTGTGCACGGGGAATCTGCACCTTACATTTGTCTGTCCACCGCACTGAGAAACAAGATTATTCGAACCGAACGAGACGTCCGGGTGATGACAATCGTTTTTCCACGGCGGCCAAATTCGGCGGCTCAGTATATTATAATAGATACCTATGACAAAAGCCGGATGAACGGCGCCGGTGTACGGCAGTAGGTATGTGGACAAGAACAAACGTGTTTTGTATTGCCGGCACATCGGCCCGTCACAATCTCGGGCCAAATTCTAGCCATCGCGCCGAACTATGCGAAACTTCGGCGAACGGGATGATGGCGCTCGGGTGACGAACGTGCGGTGGACCAGCGGCTATAGTAAATGTCTGTATTTAATATTATTTATTTTGCATACCTAGTATTGTATACAATCAAGTATTTTCCAACTGAACAGAGAGCTGTGCTGCTGGGGAGTTTGATGCGCCACTTCTTCTCCCCAGCGAAAGCACTAGGAAGTGGTGAAGGGCGGGCGTTTTGGGGGACTGTCTTTTGTAATTTCGACGTTCGAAAAGTGCTGATTTTCCGCCTAGTTTGAATAAATGATTTTTGATTTTGATTTTATCGCTACTTCGGCGCTGTCATCTCGTTTTCGGTGACGTCACGGTGACAGCGACAGCGGACAAACACACTTACAACTTAGAACATTAGTAAAGATAAGTTCAGATGACTGATTATAGCTAAATAATTATTTTAGGCCTGAGACAGTAAAACATAATCAGCCTATAATGTTCCCACTGCTGGGACCCAGGCCTCCTCTCGGTAAGAGGAAGTGGGCCGTTCACCACGCGGACTCAGTGCGGATTGGTAGATGTCACGTATCTTAGATTTTATTGGTTCTAGGACGTGCCGGTTTCCTCACGATGTTTTCCTTCAACGTCTTGAGAGCAGTAGTGATAACCCAGCTCACGTTCCCTGTCAGTGGGTGAACAATCCAACGCTTTGTGATTTTTGCTTCATTGTGATGGGAAGAGCCGACATCGAAGGATCAAAAAGCATCGTCGCTGTGGACGCTCGGCTGCCACAAACTAGTTATCCCTGTGCTGTCTGGGTTCGGACCTAGAACTCGTAAGTCGTGACCGTTGCCTCTATGGCATCACTGCTTTCTTAGATATTAAAGAACTAAGACTATTTAAGACAGTACACGTAATATAAACAAGTGAGTTTGACTTGATAACATGCTGTTTTTAGAACTATTGTATGGTTTCCCGGAATCAATTGCAACTGCAACACGGAGAAAATCTAGCAGTTTGATGTCAAGGGATACCGGATATGGTTTATAGCTTCAACAAACTAAAACGTGATATTTTGTTGCTAACATTTTCGTTTTTAAAACTTTATCATCTTAGTCTAGCATAGAGAATATAACCACTAGAGAGCGTATGGGCCGATTTCTTCGAAGCACACGACTCACTACTGCGGGCCGGGGGATGAGGAAGAACGCGCGGCTGCAATTGGTCAGTTCAAGGTCAATTTGCATCGTTAGGGCTGCTTTACTTCATTAAGAGAAAATAGTCGATATCGATAAAATGGATTTTAACATTATAATAAATACCAAATCAAAATCATAGAAATAATATTTAATCAAAATCAATCAATTACAAAAAAAAATCCCGGAAATGGACTGATCGGCCCCGGTCGGGGACAAAAAGAACTAAAAAATCCCGGAAAATACAAAAAAAAAAAACCGACGAACTGAAAACCCTCCTCGGTTCTCAGTTCGTCGGTATTTCTTTTTTGAAGTCGGTTAATAGTAGATAGTTATTTTATTAAAGTATGTGATTTGAATAAAAAATGTATTCATTTTATTTTTCTCGATATCAACTTTCAGCTATTAAAGATAACAGCACTATTTTTTACGATAAACATACAAAAGGAAAGAAAGGGATAGAAGCATGAGAATTGTCTAATACAAGAACGAGACTTTTCCAAAAGACATCAACGCGCGACTCAAAAAGTGTGCTCGTTTACCCAGCCACCATTTTAAATAGACCCCTGCAGTGGCTTATAATCTGATTAAATCAAAAATAATTTTTCGTACTGTTTATGTACCGATGAAAAGTTATGTCATCCTTTTTGTAACTAGATGTCTAAGAATGTTTCCCACACCACTTCACCGCGCATGAAGGCATTTTGATGCGTTATAATTGCATAAACGTTATAAAAAAAATATATTAATTTAGCGTGCACGCAGGTCTAACACTTGGACACAACTAAAATTGCTACTAGTACCGTAGCCTATACATAGGCGACAAAATACTAATAGTTTTCGTGCGTCGGGGCACTGTATACGCAGTCAAGTGGTTATAATAGTCTTTGTAGTCTAGTATAATAGGATCGCCTGTAGTCAGTCATGCAGATAGATGTGAACATAGTTGTTTCTCATAATATTGTAAACTAATCAATTAATTTTCTAATAAAAAATCACTACCTGTTCACCGTTAACCACTGTGACGTCACATATCTTAAGAACTGTCCAGTGCACATTTCGCCTCTTGTGTATCACGATACGAGCGCTCGCCGCCCCCACCTCTCCCGGTCCCCGTTCTCGTCCTACCCCCGCGCCCCTATACCCCGCAGGCGAGGACTCAATTAAGCGGTTTGCCTATAATTGATTTGATAAACTCAAAGCAAGTAAACTGAAAACATGGCCCAAACAGATAAGTTTTCACTTCATAAACTATACATGAAACAAGCAATTCATTGTTAAAACGATAGCTTTCACACGCAATACTGATGACGTAAATCCCTAGTAATCTGGGATTCAATTGCATAAAACGAATCCCTTTAGAAGTTTTAACACTCAATGTAGTGCCAGAATGCAAATCAGTTACTGAACATCTGTTTCGAATTAATTTATTCAATTTATAACGCACCATAGGTGCACGTAATTCTAAATAGGTATTAAATAATAAATTGTAAATTTCTTTGTGAGAGGAAGTGTGTCGTGAGGAGAAAATTCCTTATAAAACAATGTTGGAATTTTATTAAACAGGATTAGAAGGTAATTCAGAATCTTGTTATTCGATGGATAAACCTCTGCATCAACCTCTGTATGTTCCCTCTGTGCGGTGCATTTATCGACAAAACTCTTATATGATAAGAGCTAGCAGAGCATACAATTCGATGTGCCAGAGTGTCGATGATCTCGATTTATTTTCCACTAGTGTTCCGAATAAAAAAAAACAGTTATGCAAAAACTTCTTTAGTCTTAGACTTGTTTAGTTTTTTCTTAATTCTCTACGTGTTACTTTCTCTTGCCTGTCTACTGTTTCTTGTGCTACTCTAACATTGTCTGTGAAAACTTTTAATTGGCCTCCTTTCACTAACTGTCAACTATCTGTATCCTAGCTGTAAGTTTTCTTAAGTAATAAAATAAAATAAAATAATATAGACAGGTTTTTATACAACCACAAGAAGTTTCTCTTTGCATTAGGACACACTAAGGTAATAAATATTAATATTAGGTTGTCTCATAAATTATTGCCAGTTAAAAGACAAATTATTATTAATATTTTTTATTTATAAAAAATACATTTAATCAATTATATAGTCTCCCTCGTTATCAACAACAGTCAGCCATCTACTGGGCAAAATTTGAATACACTTCTCCCAAAATGAGGCAGGCTGGGGCTCGAAAAAATTTTCAAGTTCAATTTTAATACTTCCACAATTTTCGAATTTTTTTCCTAGTAAATTAAATTTAAGAGCTCGAAATAAATGAAAGTCTGAAGGCGCAAGATCCGGGCTATACGGTGGATGTGGAACAGTCAGCCATTCTAGCTCCTCCAGCTGTTTATGTGTTAACTTGGCGCAATGAGGTCGTGCGTTCTCATGCAAAAGTTGGACTCCAAGTCGTTTTGGGCGCTTAATTTTTAACATCTCTGCTAGTTTGCGAAGCCGCTGCGTATACAGATTGGCGTTAATAGTCTGATGAGATTCGAGGAGTTCCCAGAAAATCATACCTTGCCAATCCCAGAAAACAGACAACATAATCTTACGACCATGTTCATTAAGTTTACGCTGGGCTGGTGGGTTTTGCCCGCGAGGAATCCAATAGGCATGACGCGTGTTAGTTTCATAATGTATACAGCTCTCGTCACATGTAATAATGTCCTTGAGAAAGCCTCGTCTGTGCGGACGAAGTAACAAACTTTGACGAATGGCCACACAAACGGCCCGGTCATGGTCCGTTAACGCATGAGGTGTCCAACGTGACATCACTTTGCGATATCCCATCGATTTGAGATAACGATCTATAGTCGCGTGGGATTGTCCAAGCGCCTTCTCTAAATCGCGCGTACTATAGTGTGGATGTAGCTCAAGTTCGTGACGCAAAGCATCTTCATCGAAGCTGGTTGGTCGGCCTGGGCGAGGTTGATCTTCGCCGCTTATATCACCGGTGTCAAAACGCTTGTACCAGAAACGAACATTCCGATCGCTAGTAGTACCCGGTCCAAATGCAGTGTTAATCTTTTTAGCCGTTTCTGTTGAAGAGACTTTAAGTCGATGCTCATATAGCATAATAGCTCGCAGTTGAAGCTGATCCATTTTCACTAAAGTCTAATTATTGCGTTGCGTCCGCGCCTATTTATACCCTCACCATAAAAGATACTCATTCTTACTAGAAAGATCTAGAACTTTCTTGTATTCGTTTTAGTTTAAATACGAGAAAATTCGAGTAAAATAAAATATGGCAAGAACTTATGAGACAACCTAATATTATAAATGCGTAAGTGTTCTCTGTCTGTCTGTTACCTTTTCAGGCCTAAACCACTGAACTAATTTATTAAATTTGACAAATTAATAACTGACCTGGAGAAGGACTACATTTCATTCTGAAAGCCAGACGAAATTGCGGGCAACAGCTAGTATTCAATTATGTATTTATTTGTTTTACTTTAAATCCGGTTTGTCGAAATTATACATATTTGAAACAAGTTATGCTCCCTTCTCAGATCTTTAAGATACGTTTCCCGTACCTATATCCCGCAAGATATAACATGTTCTAGAATCGGTTAGATATTATAATATCTAAACGTATTCTATTTCCGAGATAACTATGGTCAAAAGACCTACTGTTTAAAATACCTAAAGATCGTTTCACAGAGTTTTGTAATAAATAATGAACAAAATCCATAAGGGAGAATGCATCTACGGTTTATTCAACTAAGGTTGATGGACGGATGATTCACCTACTGATGATTTATCTGTGGTAAATATTTTAAGCCATAGTAACGTCCTAAATATGGAAGTACAGAGTATCGAAAGTACTAAATATCGATATTTAATTATTATGTACAAGTCATGGATAGTCTTAGTTTATGGGTAGACTTCGTAAAAAGGCAATGAGAACTTATGATGTAAGAGCGAGAGAAGCGAGCTCGGCACTTGGGGCACCCCGACTCGGACAGGTTAAGTACGAAGGGGATTACCGTAATCCCCTTCGAACCAATATGCGTTATGGACATATGTGAATCAACCGTAGCTATCTCGAAAATAGAATAACTTTAGATACAGTCCTTACAACATCACCTCCCTGCCTTTTCCCAACTATGTTGGGGTCGGCTTCCAGTCTAACCGGATGCAGCTGAATACCAGTATTTTATCATACATGGAGCGACTGCCCATCTGGCCTCCACAACGAAGTTACTGGGTAATACGATACCCCTTCGTAAGACTGGTTGTCACACTTTCGGGCTTCTGACTACGTGTAACGACTGTCAAAGATCCACGAATGACAGCCGGGACCAACGGCTTATCGTGCTTTCCGAGGCATGGAGGAGTCTCGGTATGTAAAGATTGTCACCCATCCACAGACCAACCACGGCAAGCGTAGCTTAACCTGTACGATCGACCTGTGCGGCTGTCATTATTTATCCACAGGCCCCTCTATATGCAGGTCCTTACCAAACTTAGTGGCTTTTGCCCGGCGGTGGGACATTAACGGATAATAATAATAATAAATAATAATTCTGCGATAACCAGCACAAGAATATGCAGATTTAGAGACTGTTATCGATAAAAATATTAGCATGTTTTGACCACTTCTGTATGAAATTCTGTACCTACCTAGGTACGTGGTGTTACCTCTAACCAACCAAAAGATTGTAAATGCTACCCTAAGACATTATTGCACGTAATATAATCATATAACAGTCATAAATCATTCACACAACTTTCTGATTAGAACAAGATTATTTATCTAACTCAAAAAGTTGAATTTATTCCACGCCTATTATTTATAATTGAAACATCCAAACGTAATTAACGATCTCTTAAAACGTCTGCAGAACAAGATGGAGCCTACTAAAAGTGGTTGGCAATTCTTATTTAAGTTTAAATAGGTTTCCCGATGCAGCAATCTACGTGAGCCCGGTGAAGGCCGGAGATTGAGCGCGGGATCGCGGTGAGCGACTGGCCAACTTTGACAAAGAGTAATGACGCGATGCGATCGGACCGACACCTCCCGCCCGTAACCACACAGACTCGCGACTTTACCACAAAATAAATAATCTTTCTTGACAACATTCAACCTGTCGCTTGTGGTTATGTACCTACATATTTACGTCGTCAAAGATTCAGGTTACTAGAACATACTTTTAAAACGATTTATTGGGAAATTGATGTTGTAGCTCTACTTACGTAACAATGTACGGTGCTTCGAAGAATTTCTAATGTAACCACGTAGGAATTGTAAGGGAAAAACCATACGTCTAGTGGAATAATAAGTTATTGTATACGCAGAACGAAAGAACGGCGCCATTTTATCGCTCGATAGCGTACCATTGTATCGACAATCTTCGAAACGAAGTTGTTATCTTGGCGGCTCTCACGTTTTCTTGAATTAGTGAGAGGGTACAGACAAATGGCCATGTAAGAAACACGGAACGATCTCCGACTCGGGCCGAAAGCGATAGTGCTCCACTAGTTACGATAATAAATAGGAGCTTAACGCCAGCAAATGGCCGATTAGGGCATTCTTGACTACAACACGGGCATTCTGATAAAGTTAGCGTTTGCTTTGCAACGGGTCTCGTGGGTTTTATGGCTAACAAATAGTGTTCCGGCATTAAATCACTCACTTGTTTTAAGGTTACAATGGTCCATGTGTACAGCAAACTTAAGACTGCATGCGAAAATATTTTACCTGATTTTTCTTGAAACATTCAACATTCGCCTTTGTCCTAAACAAAAGATAATGCCTACTGATAAATTCACATCTACGTAATTTATGTCTACTTCCCGTATTGCACCATAGACTCCACTTCCAATTTAAATAACCAATTTGAAACAGAATAAACAGTTAATAAATACTAATGCAAATCGTTCAATTGTTTAAATAAGACTACTACGACGCTACGTGAAATACGTTTTCGCCAAAATTAATTCAACCTCATTTTAACGAGATTCAACCATTAGGCCTTTTACTAAGGCACATTGGACAAATTGAAAGCTTAAGGTTTAATTAAGATAATTTCTAAGTCCATTATGGTCTCATCGCTTATGTCGATCGTTTTATTTGATATTTCGTTTTACTTCATCATCTGCCTAGCCTTTTCCCAACTATGTTAGGGTCGGCTTCCAGTCTAACCGGATGTAGCTGAATACCAGTATTTTACATGGAGCGACTGCCTACCTGACCTCCACAACCCACTTGCTGGGTAAGACGATGCCCTCCCGTAACGACTGTCAAAGATCCACGAATGACATCCGGGACCAACGGCTTAACGTGCTTTCCGAGGCATGGAGGGGTCTCGGTATGTAAAGATGGTCACCCATCCACAGACCAACCGCGGCAAGCGTAGCTTTACCTGATCGATGGACCTGTGCGGCTGTTATTATTTAGCCACGGGCCCCTCGTTTTCCGTTTTACTTATTTCTTTTACTTGAAAAATAAACTGACCAACATTCATTAATATTTTATACGTCCATCTTCCCGTACATTTTCCTTATCTAGTTAGTTAATTTTAGTTAGTTTTCCTTAATGTCAATGGAAAACAATAATGGGTCACCTATTATTTAGATTAGTATCTCAATTGCCTATTATATGATAAAATATGAAAGCATCATGGACTGTTGTTAGGATTATTTTATAGGATTACAACAATAGCCCTATTCTTTACTTTACAAAGACTACTATTTCTACCTACTTACATAACAAGTTATTAGCTGCAGTATAATAAAAATACGTTAAAACAGGAGCACTAAAGTAGCCCGCGAAATTCTTTCATATTTTGACGATTTTAATGATTCATCATCACATTCATCCTATAATGTTGGACACAGGCCCCTCTCTTCGAGAGGGATTGGGCTATAATCTACCACGTGGGTCCAGTGCGGGTTGGTGTTTAATGATTACAATACTGTAAATAAAAACTTGTGCAAACTTGTTACGGTTGCGAAAATATTTTGATCAACATACAAACACTATACCTTGCTAAAAACGTAAAAGAAAATGAATTTCGTCTGCTACCTAGCACCCTGGGGGAGTGGGTACTTATGTTCAAAATGAAATAGCCGCCTATATTTTCTACGAAATCTATTTTACCATTAAGATTAAAGTAACAAAAGTTCGCAACCGAAAATATCCCCTTGTCTAGTTCGTATAAGACGACCCGCTTCAAATTCAAAGAATCTTTGGTCATAGGTGTAATCCCCGGATCGAGCGAAGAGTAATCTAACCTTTTATTCTGTTAAAAATATCTTTAAATTTATTCCAGAAGGGTGATTGCGTAACACACTATCAGTAGCAATGGGTTTCATTTTGAGAGTTCAACAACATTCATTGCCTTATTTACATTGTTGAGCACACACATTTTTCGATCATATGGCGCAATGGATTAGCAATATGCTTCAAACTTATTCAAATTGAGAGTAATAGTGTGTTACGCAATTAGGGTGCTGGTCTATCTAGCCCAGTTAGTAGCATGACATTTAATCACGGCGAATTATAAAAATATTCAACGCTTTATTGAATATTTTTTCTTTGTGTAGGAATGTAATACTGTGGTTATTGTTGTTAGTGTAAAAGATTGATTGAAGTTGATACTTGAATATAAAAGACGTTGAGTAGCAATATAAGTAATTAAAATATTAAATAAAATTATACATACGTCATTGCCTGAAGAGACAACACAAAAATTAAGACGTCATTTTATACCATCTTCAAAACTACGGAGTTTGCAACGTAGCAACATCAGCTACGCTGTAGCAACAGGAGCTACGCCGTAGCAGCTACGCAGCTGTCGTAGAGCGTAACGAAACCACTGACCACCGACATGTCTCGATTAATTTGTATGAAAATTGCAATTAATGAGTCGTCCGCGGACTTTAATTCTATTATACCTTAGAATAAATTAAAGAAAAAATATTTGACAAATAAGGTACTCCACAGATCTCTAAAACCTATTGAAAATAACAAAGCCGTCGCCGCGTCGTTATAATCACATTATAACTTGCTGTCCCCTAAATCGTAATACCTGCTCGAAATTATATATACAGATAATTAGGAAAACGTTACGTCAGTAGGTAGTTTTGGTGGCATTCGGTTCCCAGCACCATAAGAAAATAATTTCGTGAAAGTCTCAAAGTTAATAAATATAAAAAAGAAGCTGTTAAAAGACGTCTTACAAATAAAAACTAATCATGTTAAGGATAACAGTGAAAGAAAAGCCCGCGTTTAAGAAGAAACGTGATAATTACGCGCGCCGGCTGAAGACTCAGAAACTGATCAAGTATTTACAAAGCGAGTTAAGAACTTCCACCACTCATGGTCTGCCTTACATCGCTAATACTGAAATACATTGGTTTGAGAGGTACCTACCTACGTCAAATATTATTCAAATATTTAGTAGTTTAATCTTGGGAACATTTGAACTGTGTCGTTGCAACCTTAAGGCTATTTTCGCGTATAATTTTTGTTTTTGGAAAATAATCACCATATCTATAGTTGTGGTTCTTAACCCTTTATTCACAAACGTTGCTTAAAGTTAAGTAGTGATTAGCGAATTTTTAACCATACATTTTTGTCATTTAAACGTCACTTAACTTTAATCTTCGTTTATAAATAAACCCCTTATGGCCGATTTTACCAAAGACAGATATCTTTTACCCGGGGAATAAAATTGACGTCTGACAGTTCTAGTATGGAAAATCTGTAAAAAATTCAAAATTTATTCTCAGGATAAGATTATTCCAGGTATAAAAGTTTGGCGGAATCCGCCCTAAATTGCATGCCAAAACTAAAATAGATTTACTTAGGAATTACCTATTGGAATTACACTGTATGTAGGTACACCGAGACTAGCTGAACGTGAACCGGTCCTATCGTCAGGGTCAAATATAGTGCATTTATCAACGAAGACAGCATATCTGTGTTGTTTTTATGTTGCGTTGTACTCTTCACAGAGTCTTAAAATATATCTATACTAGCTGTTGCCCGCGACTTGTCTGCGATCAAGGCACAATTAGCCTATATCCTTACCCAGGTCATGATCTATCTGTGTGCCAAATGTCATACAAATCCGTTCAGCCGTTTTAGCGTTAAAGTTTTACAAACAAACAAACTCACTTTCTCATTTATAATATTAGTTAGGATTATCACTCCAGCTTATTAGACCTTAATCTCGTTAGAACAGGCTAGCTTTGCAAACGTTTTAACCGGATTTTTCTTTGGATTTCAGAATATTTTGGGCGGCATGCTTTGGCATATCCTGCGCTATAATTTTCGTCCTTTTATCTGCTCAGTATACCAGACTTGTGGTAAGTAGATAGGACCAACTTTATTTAAATAAACTTAGGTGTCTATAGACACCTTAGGTCTAACGACATCAAGTTTTAGGCCCTAACTAGACCTACGAGTACAATAACATTGTGCAATATACCCAAACATATGAAGAAATAGAGCATATTCTAGTCAGACTTAAATGAATTCTTATCTTCTTTGTAATAATGTTATACCTTGTGTTTACATAGTGGTACTTTTTACTTCCGATTATAATGGCACTATCAGCAAACACATAAACCCACACGCTCGCACGCAAACATACACACACGTCCACACACAAACCCCCAATCACACACTACTATACTACACATGTATATACTCACAAACACACACTACACAGAGCTGCTAGTTATATTATTTTATGGATCATTGTTTGCTCTTTGTTTTTCTTTTTTTTTTTAATTTGTTCTTAAATTTAATTTTTATGAAGTCTCAATATTGCTAACCATCAATTAAGGGAAGGAGCAAGACAACCCCGACACAAGTATTATTAATTACTTACTGGGGTTGTTTAAGTCACATTTGGAGAAGTAACCGTTTGAGACGCAACAAACTTTTTTTTTTAATATAATGTCCACCCAAACCCAATATACAGGCAAATGCCTAGTTTGGGAGTCACCATACAGTGTGTCCTTGTACAGACGCCAGCACATCAAGCTACTACAATCTGTCAAATTTCTTGAATAGATTTTCAACTTTATCGCTAAAGCAGTAGGTCCAAAGTTGATTGGGAAAATTTGACAGTTTCGGGTAGCTTGATGTGCTGGCGTCTGTACAATCTCAAATATAATTAGAATTATCAGCCTATACTGTTCTCACTACTGGGACTCAGGCCTCCTCTCGGTGAGAGGGAGTGGGCTGTAATCCACCACGCGGACCCAGTGCACCCGCATGCACGGTATGTCACATGTCTTCCAATTTTTGATTCTAGGATATTTTCTAGGAGGTTTTCTCACGATGTTTTCCTTGACCGTTTTGAGATCAGTGGTGATGAAATTATTTACCTATTTACACAAAGTTAGCGCCTGCCTGCTTTGCCACCACTGCTCCACAATCTGATTATTAATAAATAATTTTGAAATTTGAAACGATCTTTAATATTTACCCTCAACGAACAAAATCAAAAATCAAAATCAAAAGTCATTTATTCAAACTAGGCTGAGAATCAGCACTTTTCGAACGTCAAAATTACAAAAGACAGTCCCCCAAAACGCCCGCCCTTCACCACTTCCTAGTGCTTTCGCTGGGAAGAAGAAGTGGCGCAACAAACTCCCCAGCAGCACAGCTGTCTGTTCAGTTAGAAAATATACTTGACTGAATACAATACAAGGTATGCAAAGCAATTAACATTACAAGACACAGAACGCTAAATTAAATTATTTGCCATATGCCAGCTGGCAACGCCAATATACCAAGAAATACAATAAAAAACTATACGTACTCAAGCAAAAATTAATAAATGGAAATTAAATAAAAGCCTCCAGGTATAAAGGGCGTGACCGCTAACATATTTATGCAATGTGTTAGCTCGTTGAGCTCGCAGTTGACGCTGATCCATTTTCACTAAAGTCTAATTATTGCGTTGCGTCCGCGCCTATTTATACCCTCACTATAAAAGATACTCATCCTTACTAGAAAGATCTAGAACTTTCTTGAATTCACTTTAGTTTAAATACGAGATAATATGAGAAAAATAAAATATGCCAAGAACTTATGAGACAACCTAATATACAGCGTGTAACAGAAGGGGGGTATCAACCCTGAAGGAGGTGAATGTGCTCATGAAACTCAACAACTTTCCCCAAAGAACATAAGTCGAAATATGAAAAAAAAATTTGGCCCTCCCATAGTAAATCAATCAGCTGGTAGTCATTTTTGTAAGGGAGGGCCAAATTTTTTTTTCATATTTCGACTTATGCTCTTTGGGGAAAGTTGTTGAGTTTCATGTTACACCCTGTATATACATAAACATCCGAATTGATAACCTCCTCCTTTTTGAAGTCGGTTAAAAATCTGTCAGACGTGAATTTTATTCCACGAATAAAAGTTATCTTTCGATGGAATAATCAGCCTTAAAAATCTTGATTAAATCTTTGTTTTTAAAGCTTATAAATCCTGAAGACTACGCAACAATCGCAGCAGATATGTTCATGAGATTTAACAACCAAACATTGACGACTCCGATTAAATGGCCGATAACTGTGGACACGATTATGACTGAGATGGGAATCTGCCACATTATAAACTCTAACGTTGCGATACTCGACGATCCCACGTAAGCATATATTCTAGTACCTACGTAAGAACCTCACTGCACACTAGATAAACACTCCTGGATAAATGAATGGGACGTTTAATTTTAATTCTTGGCATAACTTAATTCAGCGTTTATACTTAAAACGTTAATACTGGTATTCAGCTGCATCCGGTTAGACTGAAAGCCGACCCCAACATAGTTGGGAAAAGGCTAGGCAGATGATGATGAACTCAATTCAGCGTTTAGCTACCTGCAACATACCTGCTTCCGGTTATGTTTATGTTTTCCTATTTTATTTTTGAAGTGAAAACTTCTTTGGCGGCGTTGTACACTTTTTTTGTAACGGGTAAAAAATGTAAAACTCGCGTCAGGACACGTGATCAGGGATCGAAAATTCGTAAGACGGATGGTGAGTAGACAGCCGGCGGCGCGGCGTAGGCGAGGAAGTATCCCCCTCTCTTTCTACGGCGCGGCGAAAATTGTGCCTGCGCCTGTTGTTTAGTTTAGGTGGGGCAGGGTGCTTGCGCGAATGTTCGTGTGTGTTTATGTTACAGAAACAAACTTAACTTAAATGAATGAATTAATTAGAATTGTAGTTAGAATGTATTGATAGACTTGAAGGTACATCTCTCGACAATAAATCTGCAATTTGGGAACTACAGATAACTGGTGGAACATATGGCACACCTCCGGTGGACGTGAAAAAATTAAAAAATTAATAAAATAATGGTTCTGGTAATAATGATGGTGAAAAAGTCGTCGAAATTATGGATGGAAGTTGATTTTTCTGAGAGATAAACTTTTTAATGTAATATAAATTGTCATGTTTGTGCAAGATAGCGCAATAAATAAATATTGTATTCTACGACATAAATGATAGTACTTTTATACTGATAATTAAAGCAATTCGTGCAAAATGATTCCCTAACCATTCCAAAATATAAAAAATGCACAACGTTAATATTTAAGTTTTCACTTCTGCCGGCACTCCCGGAGTGCAACCCGTCGTTTTTTTTATTTATTTCCAATATGTGTAGTACAGTTTGTTAACATAAATATAATTTTACAATCTATTTATATACTAATAATAGAGCTGAAGAGTTTGTTTGTTTGAATGCCCAAAACTCTGGAACTACCAGTTGGGTTTGAAAAACCTTTTTTCATTTGATAGTCCTTTTCTGGAGGAAGGCTATAGGCTATTAACATGACGCTATGATCCTAGGAGCCGAGCAAAAAGAAAAGAAAAAAAGTCGGAAAGAACACTAAGCGTAAACGAAGCAATAGCGCGAGCAGGTGATAGGTACGATGCGACGTGGCGGGTCGGGGGAACTAGAAATTTCACGAGAACGCGCGCTGAAGCTAGTTTAGGTTTAACAATTAACATAATTGAATCTGGCCTCCTAGCTAGGTTACTGTTACGGTTCGCCAGCCCAAGTTCCTACAAGGAGTACAAAAGTTTATATACGGGCTGCTTAGGAATAAAAGTGCTCATAGACACGAGTGACACGCGTTAACGGCAGAGCCAACTGTGTTTAAAGCTTGATTATCGATCCATTTTACCCCTTGCTCCCACCGTGCCGAATCAATGTAGTAAAACCCATGTCTGAACCAGACCCGTGTCTCGAGACACACAACTAAATAGAGATCTGTCTCAACCAATAAATGTTGTCCCTTAACATATATATCTACAGGTACCTAGATTCAATCAGGAGCTACGCTGGTCTTTGGATGGTCATCGGAAAAAGGCATATAAAACTAGCACAAAAATCGGAGAATTTTATGATTTTCTCTGGAGGCTATGTTAAGACCTCAACATCAAATATAACTATTGAAATGATTTCCTATAAACATTTAATAATATTATAAAATTTACTCCCTAATATCATTGAGAATTTGTAACAGAGCTAATAATGACTCCAATCAATAGTCATCATCATCATTTCAGCCAAAAGACGTCGACTGCTGGACATAGGCCGCCCCCAAGTACTTCGACCGGTTCTGTGCTTCTCGCATCCAGCGGATTCCTGCGGCCATTCAATCAATATTAACATACGAAATCTAACCAACCCTAAGCCGAATCCCATTTTAGCATTCGCGTCCTAACAGCTTTTTCATTTGTAACCAAAGCACGACGAATCACAACACGAACCGTGTTCCATTAGATACTACTCGTAACGTTCTCGTTTTGTATTGCAGCAAATGGAGTGACAGCAATGTGGCATACACCAAAAACAACATTGAGCTCTCCGTGCACGACATTGACTTTTATGTGCAGTTAGTTAACTACGCCAGTGTCTATAAGGTGAGTTATGGATTTACAGTCTTTCTGAGAAGAGCGTAGTCGGGCAAACGTATATTAAAAAATCGCTACATTGAAAGCTTTTAATCAAGCATGTAGTAGGTTGTTTCCACTACGACGCATCATACAGAAAGTCTCAGTTATTGCGCAACTTTCGCGAAAGAAACGCGTAGTTAGCAATGAGTACAGCGTACGCGAAGATTCGAAGCTGTTTTCCTGTGCAAACATCCCAAAGGCCCCAAAATGTCGCAGGAAGCGGCTGCAGAATACATAAAAAAGTCAAAGGCGTTTGCGTACAAGTAGATAAATCAGTATAAAAAAACAAACACCGTTGATGATCGACCGAACCGCGGTACGACACGAAAAACGTCGAAGAAGGAGGATAAACAGATCGTACAGTTATTTTCTACAAATCCCCTACTATCGCTGCGACAAGGACAAGCTAAATTACCAAAAAAAAAGGTATTATTTTATCATGTATTTCATATTGTATAATTGCATAACACACGTGTGAGCACTATGCAACTAAACTATAAAGCTACCATTTACTGGGTACGTCTTTCATTGACTTGAATGTGCCCTGGCGGCTGAGGGTATGTCATGCTCACTCAAATGTCTCGCTGGTGGTGGCGTGTGTGTTGGATCATTGAGTTCCCTTCAAAATGGTTGAGCTAAATGGTGCTGATCCATACGTCATGTTCGTGAACGGGCGCCGCCAGTAGGGACTGGTCATCTCTTAGCTGCCAAGGCTTATTTTAATTTTAATCTAAGTATTTTCATTTCTGAATTGTTATTTTTTTGTTTTTGTTTTTATCTTTTTTAGTACGGACGCTTTTAACGTGCACGTCTTTCTACATCGTTCTCACATGTATTATTTCAACTTGAATGATGTAACCAAAATTTTGTAACGATTTTTATGATTTAAAAGAGTGTCCGTGGAGTTTCTTGCCCGTTCTTCTCCACAGGTACCTACTACGCTTTGGAATGGGCAACTAGCTTCATCTTTCTGACTGACCGACCCCTTGACAATTCAAAAGTGCCTGTAATTGGTTTACTTGAAATAAATGCTTTGAGTTTGAGTTTGAGTTTCATGTGAGAGTATCCGAACTCGTCTACGAGCTTCTAATCTTAAATACCGTAGTGCACTCAAGAAACCGCTTCTTTCAGATAATAGGTACCTATTTCTTTTTACGGAAAATTTAGATGCCAAGAAGATGGTCAAAATTTACCAGAAAGCCTTATTACCGAAAATTGGTTTCGGGAAAAAAGTCAGAAGTGGATTCTTCAAGAGAACAACGACCCAAAACACCGGAGTCGTCTTTGCTCTCAATGGAAAAAAGAAAATAACGTCGAAACATTAGACTGGACATTGCACCAGGTGCAAATCGTATCGAAAATGTCTGGGGATTAATGAAGATTTGGTTGCGTGGAAAAAGTATATACATACTTACCTACAGCGAAACAATTATCTCGACAGGTTCATTTGATATGGCGATCTTTACCTCAAGAGTATGCTGTAAAATTAGTGGAAAGTATGCTTCGAAGATGTCAGGCAATACTTGACAACTGCGGTGATTGGACACCTTATTCATATAAACGCTTTGTAGTACTACTTGAGTTGTATGTGTGATTTTTTCATTTTTTCTAATAAATAATTAAATAGTCATGTCGACTACGCTCTTTTTAGACAGTCTGCAGGGCTAAGGAGCGCTTTATTTGTGGTAACCAAGTGTACAAACACACTGACGCTACTTGTCTTCTCGCACACAGAGAAGACAAGTAGCGTCAACACACACGCACACGCACCCACACACTTCCGATTTCGCCTTTGTCTCCGACGGCACCGAGAGCGCCTACGCTTACACACACATTCACAGCGTGTTTGTACACTTGGTAACCACATGTAAAGGGCGCGTCGCTTCATCAGATAAAAATACTATAAGTTAGACTACATAGCTATATGTACCAACCATAACGGTGGAATAGAATCTTCAACTATTGGTTTACACTTCCAATTGACTATTGGTTTCCGAAACCCTTTAATTAATTGTTCTCTAATAATAGTAACAATAGGTACCATTCCGATAACCCCTTCGAATTCAAAAGCATTATCAAAATACCATAGAAGAGCGGTCCCTACTACTACTCTGCACATTTTAAAATTGCAGATTTATACTCTGAGCCCCGACGAAGTAATTCTGATCGGGACGCCAGCGTTAACTTTCGAAACTGAAGGGTTCTTGTCTTTTGGAGTGCAAATTACGAGCTCTCGAGCTTCAGAGGATCTCAAGTACATTCCTTTGCATCTTCGGAAGTGCAGGTAAGGGTGATGTCGTGATTTTACGAATAGACGAGACGTTCGAGTAGAGTTCGTGTCAATCGAGTTGCTTATTTAAGGGCTACTTGTTTGTACAATTTTAAAAGTACAGTAGAAACTCGATTATCCGGCCCTCAGTTATACGGATTCGAGTTATACGGATTCTTGACTATCCGGACTATCAACCACGACCAACCACGACCAATAAGCGAACACCGTATGTTGAAAAATGCATCTCTTAATAATTTCATAATAAACATTCATTTTCGTTGATATGTATGTGTTGTTTTTAATAAACACGTAACATTATGTATGTACTACATATGCACAAAACCCGCTTTTCTTCATACATTCAATTATCCAGATTTTCGGTTATCCGAATCCCTAACGACAACAATAATAATTAGTCGGGCTAATCGAGTTTCCACTGTACCTCGTTTTTTATAACTTATCGAAACCTATACCGGTACCTACCCAGTTGAAAACCCATGTTGATCATTGCAGATTTACCAACGAAGCAACTAGTAAGAGATACCCGATTTACTCGTACAATCGTTGCTTGTTGGATTGTAGAATTAGAATGATATTCAAACTGTGTGGTTGTATACCACATATTTATAAGCCACTGGGTAAGTCAATAAAATACTTTTAATACTATTCAAAACACGGAAAAGTATCTCAGCATTTGTTAGGCCATAAAAATACTAATATTTTCATTCGGGAATCGAACCCGCGAGAAGTAGCGCAGTAGCCAATGACTCAGCCACTGCGCCAATCGCGACAGGACAGTACATATAAATACTGAATGAGTACCTGCCCTAGTAAAATAGTTTGGATTGCTCGTTTACATTTCATTTGTGCTGTTTTCCTTGCTATGAGAATCAAGACAATCTTAAGTCTTGTTTCAGTGCCCTCACTAGTAAAAGATGTTACTGTTAGCCTGCATCATGCCACTGCTGGGCAAAATTTATTTATTCAATAGGTACTTCAAACACATAAATGATAATGAAGCGGACTTAATGCAATATTATGCGATTTCAGATCACGAAAAAATATGTAACTTAGCTGAACTGGAGTGTGTTCTAGAATACAAGAGAGAAATATTGAAACTGTCCATTGGCAATGAAACTATGGGGAAATTTGATAACACCAACGACTTGCCTAGATCTTTCCGAGATTGTGGATGCTTGGGTAACTGTGAGGAAGACGTGTTTAAGAACGGCCGCGAGACGTTCTTGCCTCAGGTGAACATGAACAGACTGAGAGTCAGCGTTTCTGCGTTTCCCAAAGTGCGAGTGATGAGGGAAATTATATTTAGCTTCTATGACCTTTTCTGTAAGTATATAATAGAACTCGTGCCGTAAATTAGAAAAGAGTACTGTTTTTTAAAATATAGGCGAAGTCCCATTAGGTCTCATTAGTGGGAAAATAAACGTAGCCTATACAGGGTGGCAAGGACATTGACGCACCACCTGTTACACCATGGATTCAGTAGGCACAATATGATTCTGGACTCTCCTACGTTGAAAGATGAAAAATTTCAACGCAGGAGGATCCACAATCATGTGCTGAATTCATAGTTACAGTTTGCTGTTAAATTCTCTACTTATCTAAGCAGAATCATGACCAAGGTTTTCATTACAGTGCGAAGTGGAGGCGTGGTTAACCTATGTATCGGCACATCAGTAATTTCAATAATGGAGTTAATATTAACGGCACTAAGGATCCCTATCTACGAGATAATGCAAATTGGGAAGGGTGTCTGGCGGAGGTACAAAAGGTCAAAATTATCACGGTTGTCTAACAATAAAAAACAAATGTGAATAAAAATACCATTTATTTAATTTCTCTTTACAATAAGACTTTCACTTCTGCTAAAAATCGTACCACAACTGACGATATACCTGTAACAAAAATAATCCTAATTAACGGGTGGTTATCCGAATTTGCCTGTTTAAGAAGCAATTTTAAATGGTCAAATTAGTATATTTAGGTTCTGAAAAAAATATGTCATAGATACATCTTTGTTTGAGGGAAATTAACGATTCAAAACATGATAAATTGTAATTTGCTCGATGAAAAAAATCCGAAACAGGGTCGTCAGATTTTAAAAGCATTTTCCGTTTCATTTCCTAATTGCAACACAAAATAATATGAAAATTGCATGTACCATGAGGTATGTAATTGTAAAGAGGAAATTTAACTGTTGGATTTTTTTGTTTAATATTTTTTTAAACAAACAATAATAGTAAATCGGACTAAATCGGCTCGCGTTCAGTCCTGACTGCGGGACGTCGTCGAAGGTGGACCTGTGTCAATTTTTTAAGCATTAGCTCTCCCTTCTGTTGTTCGAAAAAAATCAAATAAAAGAACAACACATTAGATAAGAAATTGCGGCAGCTCCAAAAAAATATCTCGTAATTATGAAATAAGCATCACCTTTGTATCTATTTTTCTGTTCTGTTTTTTTCTTGTCTGTTTATATACAACGTGTAACGTTAAATGCGCAAAACCTGAAAATAGTTTGATCAGAATAACGAGCAGAATTAATTGAACCACTTTTTAATATAGGTCACATTTTTCAAAAAATCTTCATTAAAAACTTTGCCGTGTCTATTTATTAATAGGTCAAGCAAGCCAATGTCAGCGCGGCGCAGCGGCCCGGTGTCGACTCCTCCCTCGATAAAGCGTCGTCGCAGACGCAAGAAACGATCAGAATGGCCAGTAAAACTAAAACAGCACATAAAACCTTTACAATTATTTTAATGACTTTTTTTCTCTGAAATAGGTCAATTGAATTAAAAATCAGTTGGGGTGTCTGAGGTTTTGCGCATTTAACGCAAAAAATCGAAAATGGAGGCTAAAAAGAACACAGATGCTAGACCGTAAAATGTCTAATATTTACCTCCTCATTTGAAGCACCATCATGTGATGTCATCGACTGTTTTTTTTTACTTCTCTTTCCGGCTTGAAGAACCAGACAGTACATGCGCCATCTGTAAGTTGGTAAAATGACTTTTAACCTAAAGAGATGAGATATGCTATTACTGGTGCTGTGTAGGTGTTTGAATGAATATTATGTTATCTAATGCAATTTATAAGCCGTTTATACAGACGTCATCGCCGCCGCGCTCGTCGGTTCATCGGCGTAAAGGCGTTTGTCCACCAACGTCGTCACCGGGACGTTACAGAGAACAATAATATGATGGCACCGAAGTAGCGATACATACATTTACTATTGCCGCGTATCCATCGCACGTCCGTCAGCCGAGCGCCGTCATCCCGACCGCCGAAATGTCGAGTGGTTCGGCGCAATCGCTTGAACACGGCCAGAGAGTGACGGGGTGATGTGCTACAAAACACGTTTGAGCTTGTTCACACTAATAACATATACTAAGCCGCCGAGTTCAGTTGCGGTGAACACACGATCGCAGTCACCGGGACGTCACGTTCGATTCGAATAATCTCGTTTCTCGTGACGTCCCTGGGCCATGCTTGCCGTGAACAAACGCCGTAACTACTTAGTACTAAGGTTCTCTGAGAAATAAGTTATTCAGGGGTCAGATAAACACCAGAAATAAATTCGTACAGAAAGTAATCTACCTGCATTGCTGGCAGCTCAATGGATGGCGAAGCCGCTTTCTGTGCGTTTCTCATCTTTCCATTTTAGGAACATTGACTGAGTCGTCATAATTTAGCGCGTTGCTTGTACCCTGCAATATATGTTTATTAAATCAAACACGTTTAGATGTTACACGGTGAGTTAAAAAAGGTATTTACGAAGAAATCCAAACTTCAACTAGTTATCCAACATGGCATAAATCACGAAACCTTCGAATAAAAATGACGCAGTACCTACATCCAAATACAAGTTACAAATCATGAATCTATTACATTACGTCCGCTAATAGAGAATACGAATGCATCGTGCAGCGGACAGGGACCGACCAAACGAACCTTCTTGCCAAGTTAACTGATAACCAACAGGACTGAGTGTTCAAAAGTCGCTCCTTGAAACGCTGGATACGCCATGACATGTAAAAAGGCTTTCGTGATAAAAATTTGGAAACCGGCTCCGATCTAAACCTCTCTTACAGAGTGATTCAAGTAAGTATGGACATTTTTCTAAGTATGACAGTTCTATAAAACCCCATGCACACCCGAAACAAATAGCAAAATTCCAATTTCGATGACAGAAAACTTACCATTCGAGTCGAAGAAGTCTGAAGACGTATTTCATCGTAACTGCGATGCATCACAGACCCAACTTTTGCAATCTTCGAAACTTTTCATGTTCAATGAGACAGCTCAATGTGCAATTTTTAGCTACGTATTGCGAAGTAAACACAAGGATAGCTATATGTCTACGATTCCAATTTTAACAATCACTGGTCGAGAGATAAAATAGTGAGTAAATTACAATTATTGAAACCAAATAGAAGTAATAGCTCATTCAGCTATTTTTGGCATAATGATGAAATATTACGTCTCGTTACACATAACCAACTAACGAGCGTGGCACAAGCAAATGGCGACCGAATTCTCAAATTCTTAAATAGTGCACAGTAAAACTGAGTTTCGATAAGTTTTATTACCAGAACTTTGTCAATGTAATCACGTACCTAGTTATAACCAGTCAAAAATATTTACCAAATACTTTTAATACTTTTTTCATTCTCAACAACAACATAGTATGTAATTTTCATCTGGCAATGGAATTGGAAAATCAAAAGCAATTCAAAAATACGGACTCCGTCGTTTGCCGATGCTGCAAGATTTTTCAACACTTTTAAATAACTAATGCCTTGTAGTTATAGAAATTAAGTCGATTATACATCATCTTACTCCGCAAGGTCTTCCGCCATTTCATAACTATGACGCCGTGATTGGCAGAACCCTATTGGCAAGTTGTGAATTACAAAATTTACCAAATTGCTTCACTATTCCAGAAACGGACAGTCGTCTCAACAACTTTTGCGTTTGTTTAGATACACACTTAGCGACAGCACCAGTTGCACAATGACACTATTTGCCTGACACCTCGAAATAGCATGAGACGTAAATTGTGTAAATATTAACAAGCAACTGATTTATTATCAACTTTTCAAATCCAAAGAATGATTAATGGATCAGTCGATAAAAGCGGAGCATATCATAAGAATAGATTATTCCTCAAATTAAATTTATTCAGCTTTAATAATTAAGGCTACATAAAACATTCAGACGCTTACATTAACTTAACCTAAAATACAAGTGTTTTATCGATAATTAAACGTCAAACAAGACAAAGTTTTGAGAACACATCACCAAACACAATTCAAGACGAAGATGGGAAATCATTCCTTTATCCAGGCAGCAGAGTGTATACAAACCCCAAATCAGACCGACTTCAAAACTTCCCTGAAATCACAAAAATTACAATATTTAGATGTCTTTCTGAGAAATTCATCTCCATTCAATTGCAACTTAAGACGCCAATTTATTACGATGAGTAGATTTTTCAGCAGTTTCCTCAATAATATATTTTTAGAATTTCAAGACAAGTAAAGACGGGGAGCAGGTACCCACATATCCATCTCCTAGGTAGGACAAAATGTGCAGGCCGGACGAACGACATTAGCAGGAAAAAACATGCTTATTGCTATTGATGGAACCCGACAGCAGATAAGTGACAAATCATCAAATGCACACAAAGCTAATAAGTATATTATTTTCAAATGATAAAGTTGTAAAAGGCTAAGGATAAAATATACTAAGATCTTGTGCACCCAAAAATGGGAAAAGAAGTAGACACACGATGTAGGCGCGGAAAATCTGGGCCGTGTTAGAAAAATCTACTCATTAACTACTATCCCGAAAGCACGAGTCTAACATTTACGAGAGTTAAGAAGGGAATTTGCAAAGAGTATTCCTATGAGCAAATGGTTTCTTTCTCTGGAATAAAAAAACAACGCAAGGAAAATACAATGCAACAAAAACAATATCATTATTCGAACTCACTCTCCTTTTGTCGAATGCTAGAAGTAGCGAACATCTATTGTCCTGCCATCGATGCGGGTCCGGTCAAACATTTCTGATTATTGTGCTAAGGAAATCTATTACATAACAGTAAGATTATCCATTAAACAGATTTGTGAAACAGGAAGGCCCCTTATACACGGCACGGTTTCTTTATGGTACACGGCGTATAAACCGCGCCGTTGCCTCAGAAAAAAAACGTGTCCGTCAACACAAAATCCTCACTTTTGAAAACTTCATGAAAATCAATTTTGAGATTCCGAAGTTATAGCTATAAGTTATTGAGGATTGTGTGGTGAACGTCTCCATCCTCACCTCTAGTGCAACCAAACGGCTGGGAGTTCGACTTGGTTTTAATTCCAAAAAATTGTCAAGAAATAGTTGTTACGCTATGCCAAATCTCGAAAATAGTCACTGTGATTCCATAGATATAAAGGTTCCTTGGTGAGAATTACGTGGTGAGCCTTTCTCGCCACAATCCTCACCTGATTACCCCGGAACGCTTACGATTTGAATTTGGTGTCAAAAATAGTCAAGAGATGATAATTTTGACCTGGTTTACTATGTAGAAGTAGGCTAAACTTCCATGTAAACTTCTACATACATTTTTCGAGTCGAGTACAGTCGAGCACAAAATTATTAAGACGTATTTTTTGTGGTCATTTTATTTTTTGGTTGTATTAAAAACAGTGTGTTTGTTAGTTATGCAGCTATTTGAGTTAGGTATTTTAAGCACATATGTGTTATACAAGGCTGATATGAGCGAGAGGCATTAATAGCGATGCTTGCCAGGGTCGCGGGTTGTTCGAAAGAGTTACCGTGGCCCTTGGCACAGGCAACTGAAGGAACACGGGTGGGTTTTAGTCAGTAAAAGTCTGACACACCCTCCCGTTCCGCCCAGAACGGGAGAAGTTATTTGATAATTTCCCACCCCAAAAAAAAAAAAAAAAAAGGCATTAATAGCGACTGAGGCGACTGATACCTCCTCCGCCATAATAAGGCAATTTGTGCGAAGACTTGTTCCTTAGTTTCTGGTCATCGTTTTCATTTCGTCTTTAGCTTTAAGTTACTAACAATAGTATTTTAAGTGCAAAACTGTTTTTACTGTTTACTAACAATTTATGGATCTCATAGTTGTCCGAAATAAAATGTTTTATTATTATTATTAAACTAAGCCACATATACTTTGCAGGGCTCGGAAACGTTATTTAAAATAACGTTTTTAAAACGTTTCTAACAGCTCTTTGTACGACATTTTGTTCGGAACGAAAACGAATTGAGAACGTTTTCAAAAACCGGTTTATTCCGCAGGACGCTGCCACGCACGGCGTGCCGCTGCGGCGACAAGAATGAACTTGTTTACGTATCGTACCTATGTATTCATTTCATTATTTTCATTGCATGATTCATTCCGATGCGCTTCGCACCTACGTATTGATTGGGTTTGTGTTGCGATTTGCGACTCTTGCGAGTGATTAGTTAGTGGTGCTTATTTCTTGCTCACAAAATGGGACGAAAGACTACTCGTACTCACAGAATAATAGTCACAGATAATAGTACTCGTGAAACGACGAAACTAAGCCGCGCGGCCGTGAAATAACAACTGAATGAAATTCATAATACATATTCGCAGAACTTTCGTATTAACCCACCCAAAAAATAAAAAAAAAAAACGGTTAAAAACGTTTTATTAATCGAAAACGATTTATGTTTTGTTCTTCTTCAAAAACGTTATTTATAACGTTCCGTTTGAACGTAACCGAAACAAATCGTTTCTTAGGTATTTAAGACGAAACCGTTTCGAAAAATATACCGGTATCCGAGCCCTGATACTTTGTATCATTTTCAGCCTCTATATTAAAAATAAGATAAATAGAAGCAATAGTTTAGTAACTGGAAATTATTTTTCATTTTTAACATTTTCTACATATCTATCTGTAAACAGGCCATCACCGACGACAGGTTAAAGACATCTGCAATAATCTGCATCTGTATAAACCCAACATGTTGCAAGCTCGCTTCTTCAATAACCTTCGCCAAAAATAATGTTCTTAAATTTTATTTCCCGATGCGAACCTTATGCTTGAGTCATAAATTAAATAAGAAAATAATGCATACGTAAGTTATTACTACAAATGATTCGCACTCATGTCAATCGAAAATGTTGTGATTTTCATAAATTTTTCAAAGGTGAGGATTGTGTGGTGAAGGACACGAATGAACCGTAGTTTTTCATGGCAAGAAAAACGTGTTTGTACAAAGGGCTTAAATTTATTGACATGTGAAAGTGTTTGTACAAACCTACTTACAGAAATAAATCATTTATCATTTAGGTAATTACAAATTGATAAGCGAAATCTGTAGATCAACCCTTAGCTCTTTTTAAGTACTTTTTGTATTTAGGTTTTACTTTTTTTTAATTAGATTTTTGCATGCATACCTTTTAATGCTGCAATGAAAAATATAATAGTGTGATGTGTTAGTGTGATTGATTGATTGTTTGATGTTTCTAAATCTAATTGTAAAAAGGATACTTATTGCCCTTTCGGCATCCCATTCCTTATGGAAGCGGACCACGGCAGTGTCTGCCGCGGTCATCTCGGCGAACTTGACGTCACCGCATTCACTAAACTTCTCGCGAATCAACTGCCAAGTCACGGTCGGCGGCAACTATAAGAAAGATCAATTGGTCTTTAACCCTTTCGTTACGAGCGCCGGATATAGCCGGCATCCACTCGATAACTTCTGTGTACGAGCGCCGGATACAGCCGGCATCCATTCGATGACCTGTGTGTACGAGCGCCGGCTGTAGCCGGCGCCAGCTTGATACCGCTCACCAAACGGCCCCGCGATACTCAGTGTGTCAGTGGCGCTACTCCGACGGCGCGGTGCCCCGTTTGGTGGCGTTATTCCAGCGGAGCGAAATGCCGTAACGAAAGGGTTAAAATGACTCATGTTACTACATAACGAAAAAAGTAATAACTTCTAATATAAGGTACAATTACAGCTTAACACTCCAGTAGGCGCGCCTCAACTTGGGACATTAGTGCTCGCGTGCTCTACTTATGTAGAGCACTTATTTAATGATTTTTGAAGGAAAGTTTCATGAATAGTTAAAAATAGGCTTTCATGTTCAAGAAGGCTTTATTATGAAACTAAATGAGGCACAAGGAATATGTAATGTAATGTAGATGAATACTATGAGTGTATCCGTGAGTGACCTTCAATTTGCGCTCAAATTCTAGGAGTGCGTTCCACAATGGTAGAATGCACGCCTAGTGGAGTGTTAACCTAACCACCCCAACCCATAGACCAATTTCTGAGATTTCCATCGGAAAACTCAGAAATTGGTCTTGCAGCATGCAATCTATAATATTGGAAGCCACTAGGGCAAGGAGTAGCAAAAACAATTTTAATAGAAACATGTGTATTGGAATCAATCAATACTGCTGGCAAAATATCAGAAAACATGACCATCATAAATGTTTAGAGATAAGATTTATTGTTGCAATGATACTTACATTAGTGATGATAACCATGTCGCATGCCTTCTCCCGGTTCGACTGTTGCACACCAGGGTCCCGTCCGTACTGGGCAGACACTGTCACACCTCCCATTTGTCGGCCAGTGCCTAAAAGCAAAAAACCATTATGACGAAATTGTAGCTAAATCGATTTTTTTGTCACCATATTGTTTCTGACCAAGCCGGGCCCTAATTCAATATGACCACTTAACGATTCCTTACTCCGAAACCACGTCAATTCCTTAGTTAATCACGACATCTGCTGTTAACGTATTCTCTTTTGATTCTATTTTGACAGTTCAAACCACGACATTGTTTCATACAATGGCGTGGTTTGAACTGTCGAGATACATGTTGTCAAATACACGATATTGACGTAGTTTGCATGTGGTAAGATTTCGCGGGGAATAACCCTACAGGGCATAGAGTCCCACATATGGGACATACCGAAAAATGTCTTATATTTTAAAAATCGATCCAAGTGGCGTGATCTACTGTTGACAAGATTAACTACGAGTATTATGTATTTGAGTTTCGAATTTAGTACCATATATTTTGGATAGATCTGAATAAACATTTACGAGTATTTACGTTTTCTTCAAATCGGTAGGTACTTTGAATACGATTAACGAGCGGCGTACAATAATCGCAAAAAAAAAATGAACTTTCAGTGTCAAAATAATTAGTAGAGTTAATTATAATATTAGTAGTTCATGTTCATATTTGTCATTTTACGTGTAATCTACAAATTTCATTGATACTACGTAACACAGATTCACATTATAATGCATGATGTGCCCTACAGAAAAACATACATTTCCATTGGGTTATGATTTTTCTAAATATTTTTTTCGAGAAATGGCATCATATTTGCAGGCTAATGTATTTTTTTAAGCCGATAAGAAAAATCATGCTCTGTAGGGATAATACAGAATTGGGGCTGATAGATTTTTATGACGAGATTGCGATAGTTGTTCAGTTCCACATTATTATAAATTCAGTTGTTACAGGTCGTCAAAACAACAATTGGTTGACAACCAATCTTACCAAAGGGTTTTGTATTACCCAGTAACTGGGTTGTAGAGATCAGATAGGCAGTCGCTCCGTGTAAACTACTGGTACACAGCTGCATATGGTTAGACTGGAAGCCAACCCCAACATAGTTGGAAAAAGGCTAGGGATGACACATCATTATAAATTATGTAATTTCTCCTGCAAGACTAACCTGAGAGTGGACCAGAGCTGAGTGAGTTATTTCCCATTACACTGTTGGACAAGCCAGAGTTACTCAGGTTTAAGCCAGAGCTCAAATCTTGATTACCAAGACCCAAATTATTTGAGTTCACACTGGCTTGAGCACTAAGCACTGTTGCCAAGTCATTAGCAGTTAACCCTTGTTGGAGCAACTGATTCTGAAGGGCTCCCAATCCTGTCAGACTCAGGGCCTGAAAACAGAATTATGATTTAAATATTTGCTATAAAAGGCAGCTTTGGTATCTGAAAACCTGATCAAAACTTTGATAAATTAATAGTTACCCTTACCTGAAGTCCCAGATTTCCACCTAAAGCCGAGTTGGTATTCAGTTGGTTGGCAGACAGACTTGCACCAAGACCATTCAGAGTCACACCAGAAGATGGTACTGCCCCCAGAACTCCAGCACCTAAAGCTGTTCCAGTATTTGCAAGACTCAAGCTAGTTGTTGCAGGAGTCTGTGGTGGTAGATTCCTTGCAACATCCCTTAGGGGCTCCCCATTGGGTCCTAGACCAAGGCCAATGCTCTTAAGGCCTTCCGGAAGCCTTACTTCACCCTTATCTGTTACACCCCTGTCCATACGCACTGTCATTCTTCTGTCATACAGCATTTGTTTATCAAACATTGAAATAGCCTGTGAATAAAGAAATGGCATTTTATTAGTGCATTTACTAACTTAAAACTTATTCATAACTTCTTCAATAATGAATTATATTGAACAGCTTACTTGAACAGCTTCAACAGGATGATCATATTCAATAACAGCAAATCCTCTGCTGTTGCCATCTTTATCTACTGCCAGATCAATGTTACGCACTTTGCCAGCCATTTTGAACACCTCCTTTATTTTAGTCCTGTCTGCTTTGTAATCAAGCTGAAAATTAACCATAGCTTTAAAATTTTTTGACATTCCCCTATTTTTATTGTTTGAAGGAAAAGTGATTTGTTTCTTGAAAAATTCTCAAAATATGTCTTTGAAGTTCTGAAGGAAACATGGAAATTAAGTAACATGAGTTATTTTTTAAAGAATTTATGTAAATGATGATGAATGTTTATTACTTACATTAGCAACAAACACTTTTTTGACTAGTGGAGGTTGCACATTGATGGAATCAAGGAACTGGAGGCTCAAACCGTAAGTATTGTAGTTCTCAGGTTCCCTTGGTTTGTTGATACCCCAACTGAAATTACTTGTTAATAGAACAATACCTATTGTTAGAAAAAGTAAAATAAAAATCAGAACAAAGCAACATAAAAAAAGGTTGAGGTAACAAAGAAACATGTTTAAAATCTATGATATTATCAACTTTCGTGCTATAAAATAATTTGTGTAATCCTAAAACAGTATCTAGTAATACCTTAGATATTAAGTTGTCTTGTAAAGTGTAATGAATAAAATTCATTCATTTATTTAGCAACATTATAAGTACCACAAATGCGATAAGATCTGCCTATAAGTTTATATAGCTAAGTCATATTGGCGATAAAACAAGTGCATAAATGAAAATGTACATAAATAAATGTACTTACTCCTTATCGTCTCGATTGTTTCGGCCACCGCCGCCGCCGCCGCCACCGCCGCCACCACCACCCCCTGATCTTGACGAGTTTATCCTGTTCCTGTCGTTCCCTGAAACTGGGGTTAGATACGATTGTAATTTTGTTCATGAACATGAACAGAGTAAAACAAGTAACATTAGTAAGGCAAAGATACCTGTTTCTTCCTTCAACACAAGTTTCCGTCCATTCAACTCATAGCGGTGCATGACAAAAAGGGCTTTCTTCATTGCCTCCGAGTTTGTAAACTCAACAACACCACATCCTCTGGGTTTGCCATTCTCATCATTGAACAGTTCAACATAAGCCACATCTCCAACCTACACAGTGAACAACAAAATTAGACAAAGATTGTTGTGTACAAACTACCATGTCAAGATGATATTGATAACATACCTTTTCTTTAAATAAATCTTTCAACTCCGTCCAGCGGAACTCATAGGGAATGTTGGATACAAATAATCTTTTCCCTTCTGGACGCTCGCGGTCGTTAGAGCGGTCCCTGGTTGCGTCAGAAAATCTGGATGGCCGGTCGCCGCGCCTCGACCGGTCACGCTCTTTTTCTCGCTGATTATCCATGGCAGGTCACACCTGATAAAGATAGTTAAGTTAATTATATAATGCAATTAAAGTGGACGTACATATTAAACGCCGGCACTTCATTGCTGATCTACATTACAAAATCAATATCACAATCATGTAACCAGTCAATAATTATTGTAACTTACCAGAACTCCACCAATAATAGGTACCTATGTGACAAAATCGCAAGCGAAACAATTTTATTGATCAAATATAAAAAAAACACCAAATAATGATGACGGAAAATCACGCTCTCACTACCTTGCTTGCAAAATGGCGTCACAGCACAGAAAGCACAGTACACAAGTTTAATTTAACACAATCCTAGCGAAGCGTCAAAGCCAGCAAAATCACTGACTCTGACTCCTCTGACTCAACTCAAAAGTGTTGCCAATATATATAAAAGTACTCCATGCAATTGATGCAATACAGTAATTACTCAGGCTAGAGCTGTGTCAAATCTTACGTCGGACGACAACGACTATTTGCGTTTGCGTCTTTTACGCATTCCTTAAGCTCTGTGCAGACCAGACTGCCATGATACCATAGATAGATTACCGTCTCGAGCTACTAACAACACATTCAAACCTTTGTTAAAATAATCCGAAAATTAATCTACATTTAAAAAAAAAAAACGATGAAGTGCGAGTCAGACTCGCGCACCGAAGGTTCCGTACAAACTTGTGGGTAAATGAATTGTTTTAAAATTATTATTGTTTGTAATGTGACTAAAAATTTATGGTTTTCGGGTTTTTCCTATACTTGTGCAGTTGTGCTACATGACATTGCTTCTTGCCAAATTTCATGATTCTAGGTCAACGGGAAGTACAGATAAGATCAAGCTACCCGAAACTGTCAAATTTTCCTAATCAACTTTGAACCTAATATTTTACTGATAAAGTTGAAAATCAATTTAAGAAATTTGACAGATTGTAGTAGCTTGATGTGCTGGCGTCTGTACTTTATAGGTTTTGTTTCCCTTTAGAGTGTCAAAATAAGCCGCATACATGGAAAATAAACGCCCGTATCTTTTGATTGCGTTGACTTAGGAGTTTTTTTTTTTTTCACTGATTCATGGTATTACAGCCCTGAGTATTTGATTTTAATTTAATTTCAACTTGATAACTGCACGCGTTCCTGAGAAAAAGGGTCTTGACAGACGGACAGACAGATGGACAACGAAGTGATCTTATAAAGGTTCAGTTTTTCTTTTTGAGGTAGGGAGCCTTAAGAACCAATCAAAAAATCAAAAGTCATTTATTCAAACTAGGCTGAGAATCAGCACTTTTCGAACGTCAAAGGAGAATGACCAAATTGGCCCAAAAATTGGAAAAAAAAATCAAGGTGTGCCCCCAGATTTACCACATAGCTCATTTGATAGACGGATTCAAACGCAACATTTTCTTCTATAGAACCGAAAAAATCTGTCCCACAGAAACATAGATATTAACTAAAAAGTGACCTAGAGAAAAAGTTGCACATTTCACTTTTTTATACAGGTAGCAACAGTTTTACAGGTAGCGACCTTTTCTTATCGCAGGTAATTAGCTTACTCGCGAGTTTGCCTTGTTGTACATCGTTGTATAGTTGTGTGTGAGGGTAGAAAGCTCAAGTAAGGTAATAGAAAGCTCTATTGTATGTGCATTGCATTGCAACTGCGCAGTCCTTCTCTAACGCTCTTCGCTTATAGTTGTGTGCTGTGCGATTATTTCTGTGGATATCCTGTGCTAAGTGTCTGACCCTTGCATTACGTTACCTGGACCTGATTTTGAGCCCTGTGATTTGGATTAATTGTTTTTAAGGTGTTTCGTGCATCTGCTGGACAGGTGTGTCTATTATGTAGTAGATCAGTGCTATCGATCAGAAGAAGGACATTAACTACGCAGCTCTTTGAAGAATATCCAATCGCTGCAAGCAATATAACAGAACGAGTTCTCCCTTATCATGTAAGTGACTTTAAATAAAATGCTGCAATTACTGCAATTTACAGTTTACGTTCTTTGTATTTTGAAATGTGCTACTGAACAAAGGTAATTCAATAATTGCACACAATGATACGGTAAAGGTAGTAAGTAGAGATCTCTTTCAGTCAACTCACTCTAGCTATGATGTAAAAGACTATGTGGGACATAATCTAATTGTGTATTAACAAATGATATACATTCAAACTTAATTAGTATATACAATATAAATACCTTATGTATCTACATAAAATATAGTACTGTAAAAGATTAATCACTAATGAGAACAAGGTGGATATAATATTAATGAGTTGTGAGTCTAAGACTACCTATGTTGAATTACTTTTGTTCAGTATTCTTTTCTAGTCTTGTCTGTGTGGTGCCAGACACAAAGAATAGCACCACTCCATTTCTTCCCGTAAGTGTAGTAAAAGGCGACTAAGGGATTCACTAGTGCATGGGCAGCAGCATTCTCTAGTATAAATGCGAACTTACTGCGACCTTACCCGCGAACTTACCCGCCTGTTAAGCGTAGCGATTATAGCAAAAAACTCCTTATGGGGGAGGCCCATGTCCAGTAGTGGACGTATTTTGGTTGAATTTATGTGTTATCTAATCACGTAACAACACACAGAGTGCGCGCCACGATAGAAGGCCCGCGGAAAATTGTGGAACTACTTTTTTGATGCAATGACGTAGACACTAGCGCCACGTTAAGTTCTTTAGTGGTGGCGCGGACTCGTATGTATATTCATTTACTAAATAACATTTTTGTTTAAAAGATATGTGTATGAGAGCCTAGAACCTTATGTTTCAGATACAATTTGAGTATTTGACAACGCCGAGATTATCTGCCAGCCTCGCTGGCGATGCGAGGCGTACCCACCAAGACGTCGTTCAGCCAGTGGACAAGAACAAGAACTACCAGTACTTCCTACTGAGCAACCAGCAGATCAACCCCTGGCACAACCAGATCAAGCTGAGGTGCCGCATGCTGGTGATCAACGTGGAGCAGTAGTTGGCGAACAAGATATTCAACATAATATTATACGGATGCCACATGTCAGTCGGGCACCGAATACTTCAAACTCTTGCATTGTATTCGGATGTACAGGTGAGACAAGGCTTCGAATACCAAAGCACATGAAAATCCGTTTGTTGAAAGATTTTAACTACTACGCACCACCTGCTGCACGCATTTGTGAAGAACATTTGCTTTTGAATGAGTTTGAGGTTTTATTGTCAGCCAGAAATGTAAGTCATGACTTTAACGAAGCTCACATCATGGACATGATGCAGATTTTGAAAACTATGCCGCAAGAGGGAAGGGTGGATTTTGAAAATATGGAAACAATGGATCCAAATGAAGTCTACTATCTGACTGGTCGAAGTATCCAACAGTTCAACAGAATTTTTGAAGAAACGCCATCTTTGTCTAGAAGGAGCAAAAACCCCAAAACCGCTTTGGGGTTTTTTAATTAAGTTAAGAACTGGTGAACCCAATACAAGACTGGCAGATATGTTTCACACAAGCAGATCAACTTTAGAAAGAGAAATGAAAACGGCAAGAGACTGTCTAAAAGAAGAATTTACACCTCTACATTTGGGTTGGGATCATATGACAAGAGAGCAAGTGCTTAGGCGAAACCTTTTTATACCTCAGGCACTGTTCGGAAACCCAGAACAAAACAATTGCATAATTATACTTGATGGTACCTATGTATACATACAAAAAAGTAGCAACTTCCTCTTCCAGAGATTGACGTATAGCCATCACAAGTTCTTAAATCTACTAAAACCATTCCTAATAGTCTGTTGTGATGGCTATATAATTCAAGTAGCAGGTCCCTATTCAGCGACTACATCCGATGCAAGCATTTTAAAGAATTTAACTGCTGATGAGAACAGCGTGTTTCATTGGTTTTTCCAAGAAGGAGACGTTCTGATTTTGGATAGAGGTTTCCGAGATGCCGTACCACATATAGAGTCTTGTGGCTATGATGCCCATATGCCTAAATCTGTTATAAGAGGCGAAACTCAATTGACGACGGCTGACGCCAATAAATCGCGATTAGTGACGATTTGTCGATGGGTCGTGGAAGTAGTGAATGGCCGCTTCAAGAGAGATTTTAAGATATTCAGACAAGATTATTTTAACAGAGCTCTGCCTCATATGCAGGATGATTTTAGGAATTCCGCGGCCATTACAAATGCTTTCCACGACCCAATCACTGATAACGTTAATGCTTTAGCTTTTGTGGAGAGAATTAACAATAGAATCAATGTTGAAAACTGTCTCGCACAGTATGTGATTGGCCATAACCTCAACAGCCGCCGAGTTCCGTTTCAAAGTATGTCTGCAGAATTACCTGATGTAAGAGAATTTCCAAGGTTTTCTGAGGAAGAACTTGTTATGTTTGCGTTAGGCACGTACCAAATAAAACTGGCCAGGAGTTATTACAGTGAACACGCTCGTAATGGCGTTTATACAATAGAAGTGTACAGAGAAAACCGCGATTTGAATAGCCTTTTAAATAATTATAATATAACGGGTAATAACTACTGGCTATTGAGAGGGAAAGTTCAATCTAGGCATACCCGAAGCCGGGTTTATTACACATATATACTTGTGAACTCAGACCACCTTGGGTTGGAGGCTCTCAATCATTATTACTGTTCATGTAAGAGTGGCAGGCGTACTTTGGGCACGTGTGCACATATAAAGTCTATCGTGTGGTTTTTGGCAAATGCGCGATATGACAATATTGACCATCCAGCACAGTTTCTAGACAATATTATAATCGATGAAAATGATTTATAATAACTATTCACTTTAAATAAGCTGTGCAGAATTGTCCTCGATAAAAAAACATTTTTAAAAAATTGTGTGGAAATAAACGGTTTTTAAGTAACTGTTGTTTTTTTTTTTTAATACATAATCCATTTAATTATTTAGTGAGTTTTTGAAACAATATTTTTAACGAATATAAATAAGATACACAAAAAATAAACGCAAGCAGAAGTGTATCGTTGCAGTGTTAAATAACGTTGAATTACTCTGTAACTGTGGGTTAGAATTTGATGCGTATGTGTACACATAGTTAGTCCATCAGTATAAGTCCACCAACAATAGTTTCAAACCTGGGGGCAGCAAATTTTTTTTTGGACCAGAGCCCATACAAATTTGGTCATCCTCCTTACAAAAGATAGTCCCCCAAAACGCCCGCCCTTCCTACGTCACATGTCGGCATGGTAATTAAATCACATTACTTTGCACTACCTATACCAGTATTTGCTAGACATGGGGTGCTACTTCTAAATCGTCTATCAAAACCTAGTTTCTTTTTCCCAATTATCTATCCAACCTTCGCCTTTATACAACACTGCAAAGTGCCAACGGTCTGGCAGTTGTTCATTCTCATGGCTGTAATCAAAAAACAACACTGTAATAAAAAAAAACAAACTAGTCAAGTGCGAGTCGGACTCGCACACCAAGAGTTCTGTACCACAATGCAAAACACACCGAAAAAAAAATCCTATATAAAGACCCCTTTAATATTGGAGAAAACTTTATTTTATTTGTTATTATAGCGGCAATAGAAATACACACTCTTTGAAAATTTCAACTGTCTACCTTTTACGGTGCATGAGATACAGCCTGCTGCAAAAAACGCTGAAAAAAAAACACGTTTTCTGTAATTTTGAACTTAATTTTATTCTTATTATTAGTTTTTATAGCGACAATCAAAAAAAAAAAACCGGAGGTAAATGTTGTTTTTGTGTACTGGCTTTTATTTATACGACGGCACACGCTTAGCATTTACGCAAATCTCAAACCGATATATTACTATCCTATATGCTCAAACCTCTTTAGACTCTCAAACATGTGGATGCATCGCAAATGCTTTCCGTAAACTTTAATTTGTGCACAAAACCACACTCGATCAGGAGGACCGGTAACAAGTACACAGAGCACTAAGCAAGTAGGTATGTACTACTTGCCACAACCCAAGCCAAACTTACATGTTTGAATTTATGATGTTGACAAACTTGTCGAGGTTTAGCATGTGGTAGCGGCATAAATTGTCAGGAAACTGATCACGACTTGGATAACAAGTATGTTATCTGCTTTATAATATAGTAGAACTCACGTCGCAGGTGGTGGCAACATTGAAGCTATGTTACGTTGTGGCCAATCAGAGAAAAGGGCAACGTCAAAATATATTTACCCAACCAATCAGATTGGAGGTTCTTCACCAGTTATGACGAATGTTGCCAGATCTTTTGATGTAATGAGTAGAAAGTTTTAAATTTATACCATAAAAATCAGATTTTTTTTAGGCGACATCTCAAATAACTACTAAAGCGCTATCTGTCGGCATTTTCTAACTTTTGTTTGCTCCTCACGGTCGGTGACATATACACGCACACATTCATGTTTGTGATTGTATTGCTTCATAAATATTTTTCGCTTACGATAGCCATGCAGGAGGCAAACTGCGCTAAATTTTTATTAAAATAAGTAGTTTTAATAATCTACGAATTATGGAGCAGAGTAAATCTATTTCACCAAGACTATTTGTGTGCACCGCCATAGAAAACAAGGACGAAGTTGAGGAGGTACTGTGTAAAATTTCGCAGTTTCTCAACAAAGAATATCTATATAGTCGGCCATGTACAATCGTATTTTCTAACACTAGTAGTGGTGGCGCTGCAGTGTGCGTGGCGCGAAATTCAATTTTAGTGAATGCTTCCAGTGATCTTATTAGATTTTATCGTTTTCAGAGGTACGAGAGGGCTTACGCCTACTTCCAATCACTTGTGGCTGACTGCAGCGAGAAGGAAGCTCACGACGCGCTGAACAATGCCGTATGTAAGAACCATGAAGACGTGTCTCTCGGAATGCTGATGTCCATCCTCACAGAACCTCACAATGCAACCAAGTGCTACAGAGATCTGACGCTGATCACTAGAGACGGTCTAACGTGCGTGCTCAATAACCTATCCAACTTGATCTTAGAGAGGTACTTGAAGTTCCATGATACTACTCGCAACCAGCTACTATGGCTGTTAAAGGAAATGATAAGGAATGCAGTAACTGGCGTAGACAATGTCTGTTGGAATTTAATGCGTTATGCATCTGGAGGAGATATTACTCCCAAGAATATAATACTGGTTGAATCTCTTTTAGATATTTATATTGAACATCGGGCATGGCTAGACAAGTTTCCTGTACTTATTTGCATGGTGGTGTACACATATATGAGATTGATAGAAGATCACAATATACCACAGCTGATGAGCTTGAGACAAAAAGAAGTCAATTTTGTTATCACACTCATAAGAGAACGCTTCACAGATGTGTTAAGTCTGGGTCGAGATTTAATAAGGTTGCTGCAGAATGTTGCTCGCATTCCTGAGTTTCATCAGCTGTGGCAAGATATATTGTTAAATCCCAAAACTTTATGCCCCACTTTTACTAATGTGTTACAACTCTTACAAACAAGAACATCTCGCAGATACCTGCAGTCAAGACTTACTCCAGACATGGAGAGGAAACTTGTATTTCTGACGTCACAAGTTAGGTTTGGTCATCATAAAAAGTATCAAGAATGGTTTCAAAGGCAATACCTGGCCACTCCTGAGTCTCAGTCACTTAGAAGTGATATGATTCGCTTTATTGTTGGTGTCATACACCCTACTAATGAACTCCTGTGTTCCGATATCATTCCACGGTGGGCAGTCATAGGATGGCTACTTACTACTTGTACTTCAAACGTAGCTGCATCAAATGCAAAACTAGCACTGTTCTACGACTGGTTGTTTTATGACTCTGAAAAAGATAATATAATGAACATAGAACCAGCCATCCTTGTAATGCACCATTCAATGAGATCACATCCTGCTGTTACTGCGACATTACTTGATTTTCTATGTCGAATCATTCCAAACTTTTATCCATCGTTTGCTGAGAAGGTGAGGCAAGGCATTTTTAATTCACTTCAACAGATCATAGAGAAGAGAGTGCTTCCAAATTTACACCCCTTATTTGACTCTCCAAAGTTGGACCGTGAACTAAGAACAACTGTGAGAGAAACTTTTAAAGAGTTTTGCACCAATGGCAATGGTGAAGGTGTATCAGGAATTCGTGAAGAAGGCAATGATGACTTACCAAGAGGAGGTCCTGACGAACCTGCATTTTCTGATGATGAAGAGGACAATACTCCTAATATTGCAGAGGACACAGATGACGACGATTTGCCCCTGTCGGAAGTTCGTGCGCGGGAACGACCTGAATTAGCAGCCGCTATGCCTCTGCTGTTACGACCTCTTGCCGAAACATTACTGGATGATCGCACAGCCGCGGCAGCCACTGCTCTCATCAACGCCTGCAGCGCGCCCATGCCTACGGCTATTGCTCTTGCAGATCTAGTTACAGCAGCTGTGCAAGATGTTCCACCCTTGAAAATAAGCCGTACGCCAACCCCAGCTGAAATCGAAGTGGCTCTTAATTCACCAATCTTTTCCATGTTTACTTTTCTTACCAGCACCGATGAACCCAAACGCAAACTTGTTCTAGAAACATTTAAAGAAATTCAAGCCCAAAACACTCTTCGCACTGTGGGTTTCTGTTTGCTGTTTTATTTAAAAGTTTGTTATGAACGTGAAAAACGCGGGGAACGTGATGTAGCGAAAAGGAGAAATGTTAAATTCAAAGCAGATGTATATAAAGAGTATTGTAGCTATTTAGAGATAAAGCTGGCTGAAAGTTTAGCCGACGACTTCGAAAAATGTCAAGAAATTGATGCAAATGTTTTGGTGTGGTTGATCCCTGATGTGTACAGAGAATTTAAAGATCAGGCCCAAAACCACATAAGATTGTTACATGCTATTGTTTCAACATTGGACGCGAATCAGCTACAGCGACTCGTTTGCTTGACCCTACAGGGCACTTTGATGATGTTCAAGTCAGATGACATCACATTAATGCTGTCGACGAGCTTAGGGTGGGAGACGTTCGAACAATATTGCCTTTGGCAACTTCTGACAGCACATGATATATCAGTAGAGGATGTTTTGCCTATCATACCCAAGCTGATGTATAAAGAGCATGCTGAAGCTCTGACGTCAGTTCTTTTGATGTTAAAACAGGAAAAACCCACTGCCGATGTAGTACGGCAGTTATTCTGCCGAGCTGTAGATGATGAAGATACTTTTGTTGTATCAACTTTAATGTATTGGTGCCAAGATTACGAGGACAAAGTTGGCGACTTACTTTCAGTTCTTTTAAGCACAAGATATCCAGGTACCAGTCCCAACAAGAGAAAACGTCCGGGAAAACATAGCATTCCGCCTAACGCGCCGCCTTCTGCTGAACTGGTAAATATTATACTTTGTTTAACTTCTTTTATACTTTAAATAAATATTTCTTCATCCTAAGTTACGTCATAATTCATGTTTATGTTAATACTCTACTTATTTCACTAACGGGATGACTAGAACTGCAAAGCAGAAAACCACATATCGCAGGCTCATGTGAGTTTTAAAGATAATATTTGGTTGCTAGCCCATGAGCCTCAATAGAAACCAATATCCTTAATTGCTTTTTGAACATGCACAAAAGCAAGCTGAAAACCTCTTGATCACCAGAGACCCATTCACTTTAGTTGTCTTTGAAACTTGTCGCACTCCTTTGCCTGCATCGAAAAAGAGGTTCCGATTATCTGCAACTTACGTATATTGTAATAACGATTAATAATCGGAACATATCGTATTTTCGCCGCTTCAATTTCACGGCGGAGATTTGCCACGGGCCTATAATTATACACTTGACGAAGCATGGGATGACGAGCAGCTAAAACACAGTGCTTTTCTTATTTTTTAAGATTCACTTGAACATTAGTATTAAGAAAATGCCTTATGCGAAATGCGTATTCTTAACCTACAGTTTCCACTCAATTCAACCATGAGCCGTATTTACTTGTAGATATTCACACAAGCATCCTGTTTGCCGGGTACTGCAAACGGGATGCTTGTGTGAATATGTATATTTAGACACGTACACTACTAAACGGGATCCTGCAAAAAACCGTACTTGCAAAAAACGGGATTTTGCCGTGGGAAAGGGCCCTTAGACGAATAAATACGGCCCCCGGTTGCTAGATTTGACCCCTGTCTAGATAATCAGGGTTTCAATACGATACCCATAAAATTAAGCAGAGTTAGAATTTGCAATTTTACTGATGGACTTGCCACCTAAAATCCTGGGACAATATTTTTTATTTTCATCTATTTTACGACTGAGAAAGACAAAAACCAAAATGATAATATCTTATTTTGAAAAAAAAATGTAAATTAATGGTTGCATGTTATACAGGTGCTCGGCCACTTGGAGCAAATGCGAGTGTGCTGCGTGGAACAAAACGACATGTCAATTTTTAATATGGAGTGTATGCAGAAAGCTCTTCAGCAAGCGCAGTCGAATAGTAGTGATAGTTTAAGGGTAAGTTCTAGCAATTTTTTTATAACATGTTCCTTTATATCCCAATAGCTTTCGCGGCTTTGCCAGCGGGGATGTCGGGTATCATCCCACGCAAACAGTTCTACTTATTGTCTCACAATGTGGCAGAGTGGAATAATCCAAAAATAGCCCACGTCTTGTGATTATTATCGCTTCAAATCGGCCGTTAGTTAGACAAAGGTCCTATCTACGAGTTTTTTCTCTTATTAGGCACAAACTACAGATGCTTTGGTAAAATTACAAGCATTATTACAACTTGTCCTAAAACCGAAAATTCAAATACATGTGGCATCCACCAACCCGCACTGCGCCCACATAGTAGATGCTGGTCAACACCCTCTCACACAGGAGGCCTGTGTTCCGGCAGTGGAAAAATTGTAGGGCGTGTATGCTTATACTTACTTTGTTGGCTTGTAATTTTACCACAGCATCTGGGCAGTCAGCCCTACTACCAGCTGGTAGCGAAGCTGCCGGGTAATTTTGCGTAACACACTTTTCAGACCTAAAAACGATTTTTTCAAACATAAACTAGGTATTATACTTAAAAGAAAATAGGGCCCATCTAGTTTTTAAGCTGTTATTTAAAAGTATTCATTATTAAGTGGTTTTTATGAATAGATATGTTCGGAGTAGGGATTTAAAAATTGTTTAAACATAGTCAGTGGTAAAATTTGCTTATTTTGATCGACTTACACAAAAAATTTGAAAAATAAACTTAAGTCTATCCCCCATTTCCTTTAACCATTTGATGATAAATGTTACAGTTAGTAGGGAGTGAATTCTCCTCTGCTATGTATGCACTCTAAGCCTATCTGGTACACTTTCAAGAAGATGGGTAACATTTTGTTCCGGAATTCGTTCCCAAAAGTCTTTGCGCGTTTACGACCTCCTGTTGACTGTAAAAATGGCTGTAGTTTTTTTAATGGCTTATTTTCAATTGATCCAATAAATGCTCGATGGGGTTGAGATCAAGACTCATAGCTGGCCATGGCAAAACCGTGATATTGGCCACAGAAAGTGCTCATTGTGTGGCACGGGCCGTATGTATGCGAGCCTTGTCATGCTTTAAAACAACGCCGGCGCCCACTCTGCGAAAATGGGATGACACGAGGTTGCATTAACCGCTCAACGTAACAGGCGGCGATTACAATTTACAGTACCCTCATTCAGTATTACCAGCTCTGTTTTGCCTACCAAGCTTATTCCCGTCCATACCATAACACTTGACCCCCAAAACGGTCTGTTCCATGGATTCTTGGTTCTGTAAAACCTTCACCTTGTATTCTCCATTCGCGGACTCGTTTATCATCACTAAAAAACTTGACCCCAGTCGTCTGTAAAGAGTTCAACCCTCCAGTTATCCATTGGCCGGCTGAAATACTCGCGAGCGTACCTTAAGCGCGCTGCTCGGGGGCCCTTGTCAGTTTGAGTCGACACGCACTCGGGAACGTTGACCATCTTTGTGGAGACGATTATGAATAGTTTGATTACGGACTCTGTTACCAGTAGATTGCCGCAGACGGTTTTTTTAAGACCCGGACGGTTACGGTACGCTCTCTTCGTGCCGTTAACCTGATGTACCGGTCTTCCTGCGAAGTTGTGGCTCCAATTCTTCCTAATTGTCTCCTGAAAGCGTTCTCACACGTTTCGGATAGCTCGTCTCGACACACCGAGACGTATTGCTACAGATCTGTAGCAATACGTCTCGGTGTGTCGAGATCCTTCCTCCTGAAGCATAGCAACAGCTCTTGCTGCGCTTTCCATGTCCATATGACGACGAAAACCAGGCATTAAAACAGAAATGGGATGGCGATTAAAACAGAAATTAAAAAAAAAAAAAGCTGTGACAACGTTACGGCTAACGTCAACACTGAATCGTGCTGAGAGCACAATGAAAGAATTCGTACAACAACTGTTTTTCAAGCACTTCACATTTTGTGTCTACCCAGTTTAATCCGACGCTAAAATTGATGTTCAGAACATTGATAAGGACCCATAAACATGTCAATAACAAAGATTAGTGCTTTACTTCGCAAATTCTTACCTAATTATTTATTCTTAGACAAAATTCTAAATTAACTTAGGGTGGGCCCTATTTTGTTTTGAGTAGTTTATAAAGCAATTTCGTTCAAACTCCGTCTGGTTCTGAATCTGATTGAGTGTGTTTCGCAATTAGGGTGCTGACCGCCTAGCCGGACCAACATTTGTATTTCCACTTGTGGAGGGGTATCTAAACGCACGGTCTACTGCTCTGATATCGAATATTTTTTTTAGTTAACGCGTTTCTCCACTTCTCTTTTAGTAGGCCATAATCATCATATTTACCAAAAAAGGCTTTGTGAAAATGAATATATTTAGGTACTAGCTTTCTGGATATACCATTCGGGAAGTTAGAAATGCCTGCTCTGTATTAATTAAGCAAATAAACTCGTTTGATCGTTAGGTATGGCTTAAACACGAGAATGACCAGCAAACTGCAAACGTAGTAAAATTCACATGAATGAATTATATGAAAATAACGGATTATGATTCTACGTGGGGATAAAGTTACATGAGTAACAATTTATAAGGAAAATCGGAATCAATATTTTATTAGAACAGGACAAATTGGACTGTAGGACTTCTAAATATTTGCACCATTAACTTTGATAAACTCGTTTTAACATCTAGGTTATCTCAGCAGTATGTCCAGATACTAATTAAGTAGGTACCTACGTAATGTTGTTCAACTTAATTAGAGTTCCCATTCCGAAGCCACAACACCAGCCGTGCGATTCTGTAACCATCTCACCGTGAAAACTTGGGTGAAGTGAGCGTGGAGTGAGTCGTCAATAGTGTCAATCCCTAGCATCAGCATGACTCACAGCTCACTCTAAGCTCAGTTCACCTTAGTTATCACGGTGAGATTTTCCCAGAATCGACCGGCTGAATTGTTAATAGCTTGCTTAGCTCAAACTCGTGGGTCCTTTGATATTTTAAACAATGAAACCCAGTATGAAGTCTCCTTGAATACATCTACAATTTGAAGTAGGTACCTAGTTGCCTACTTATCAACGCGCTTTAGTGCAGTGGTAACAAGTTTAGCTCTAAAGAACTGTGGATCGATTCACAATATATTATTGACTGCAGGCCGTGTATGAGAAATGCGATATGTGACGTAATACTCGTAGGTCGTTTGGTACAGAAACGTTTGCCTTTGATGAATGTGCATATGTGTGATGTGTTTTTTTTTTAATATTTTAGTTTAAAAAATTGTTTGGGGACCCCCCTTTAATTTTAAGACTTTATTTAATGTTTATTATTTGTTGATATAGCGGCCATAGTAGTAGGTACACACTGTGAAAATTTCAAGTGTCTACCTATCACGGTTCAAAGATAGAAGCCCTGTGATAGACAGACGGACGGACCGACAGCGAGCCCTAATGATAGGCTCCCGTTGGCACCCTTTGGTTACTGAACCCTAAAAACGGTTGTTATTTATACCTACTGACATTATGTTATTTCTTTATCATTACAGAGACAATATAGTGATTTACTTGCTCTGGCGTGGGAGGACGAGTTGCCTATATCAAGACGAGCCAGGAAATTAGTTTCTAATTCATTACCAATTAACCAGAATCTGCATTCATCTAATGAAGATAGTGAGGTAAATAAAACATGTTCATATTTATTGTTAACTGCTCCGCTGCCAGCGACGTTCGCGTGGCAGGAATACCTTTTGATGTTCTTTCTTTTTCTAAAATAAAAAGCCTCAGCGACTCCTTATAACATCAGCTATCAGGCAGTGAAAGTCCCGTCAAAATCGGTCCAGCCATATTGGAGATTAGCCAGAACAAACAGACACACAGACAAAACATTTTTTTTGTTTTTGTCATAACTATGCATTTATAGTAAAAAAGCTGTTATTTTAACATTTCAAACAGAAACTTAAATTTTATTTATTTGTATAGATTAAAAACGAATCTCTGGCAGGCACACTTGCAAAGTAGGTTAATGAATTTATGTCCATCAGTTATTCTGCTTCGAAACGCTCTAGATGCAACTAATTTATGAACAGCTGCACGTCAGTGGTACCAAAACCACTATAAGCTGGCCTCGTATTCTATTGAAACTCCGTATTACGCTAGGCCAGCTCAAGGTCAGTGTTACCACTGACGTGCGACCTAATTTAGGTACATAATGTACAATCCAAATTGATGCCTTTTTAACTAGCGTTTGAATAATCCTCCTGCCCGTATTCCAATTTATCTGGGGTGGGAGCAGCATGTCTATGGAAGTTACAACCTCCAAGAGTTAAATTGAGACTTCGCTTGGATGACGTAAGCGCGCGGTACTGACGCGTTGATGGCGAGAGCGGTAAAAGCGCGGGGGTCAGGTCTCATGGTAACTTGCGGGTTGTACGAATATTGAACCTGTATGGATATTAAACAGAAACGTTTCTTTTCTTTTCCAGGAGGAAGAGATAGTTAAACCTAAGCAGGCTAAACGAAGAAAGAAGGCAATCTCGGATAGTGATTGACATATCTTTTGTAGAAAGGACGGTAATTTTAAACACCAAAGTGCAACTCTACAATACAATAAATATTAGTAGTATGTGTAATACATCGTTTGTTACCTTATGTTATTACACAGGTGCAATTCCAAGAATGGTACCTAATTACTGTCGCATAATTTGTAAATGGTACTGTGTAAATGTAATTTATGAAGAGTTATATCCATGGTTTTATCAGATATTTTCGGTGGAGTTTAATTATTTTGAATTACATATTTTAAAATCTTAATGGCCATGGTATGGTACTGGCATGTTGTGACGCAACAGAAAAAGCTCACTTGCAATATCGTAACTGAACAAACCACCACATAAATCTCTGCCAACTTCAGAGCAAACTTTAGGGAGTATGTTCTAAGGTCAGACATGCACTGTAAATTTTGCCACGGTAGTCATTATTTTATTGTAATGTAACCCTATTGTTGTACAGTTTTTTTTTTTATCCTCGTACATGTTGAACTTATTTTAAGTATAAGGTATGAGACCAAGAATTTTATTCAAAGGATATATTGTATTCTGGAATTTTCGAAATACATTTTACACTAGGATCAATAAAGTATTTCCCCTTATTTTATGTTTTAATTGACCTGATAAAAAATGTATGTTTGATTAAAACAAAATATTATGTATTTTCGTCTTATATTTTCTTTTAAAATATCCAGAATATAGGGATACTGATTGTAAACAGATTGTTTAAGTATTTCAGTATTTAACATAAATTCAAAATATTTTCTAAGTACAAATCTAACATAACTAAGTATATAAAAATACTAAACATGGATTAAATTTTCAGGAAATGGTAAATATTTTATTATAAACCTTAATTGTTATTTCAACAATTTGTTGATGAATAATTTGTAGTTTAAAAATGTCTTTTTGTCAATTCTTTGAAAGAAGGACTATCTATTATATTATTGGACTAGCAGAACCTTTAACAACACAACACCTCCACCCAACAAGCCACTGATACACGCTTACAATCTAATAAATCTTATAAAAATTGGATCATCAAATATAAGAAAGATTCTTATAACTAAAGTTTCCCTTGCTTATATCTTTGTCTTGCTTGAGCCTTACTGTACTTTGCTTTCTTCTCAGGTAATGTTGTATCTTTTTCGTTTGAATTGTCATTTACACCTGCAATCAACACATTTTACAATTAATATGAGAAGGTTTGGCTCTGCTATTATAGGCGATTATCACACTGCACAGCGCTTCGTCGCGTAGCGCGGTGCGGTAGATTTAACATTGCATCAGGGGGCCTTCTCTCATGTCCGTCAATACGGGCCGATCCGAAATTAGTTCGATACTTCGCAGGGTGCACTCCGTAGTTTCTACTACTAACTACGGACCTACGGTAACTACGGACGGGTACAACACATCGGAAATCAATGTCATTCATTCTTAGTTCTGGCCTCAAACTAATCATATGTCCTAGGAAACGACCGTAACTTCGAACGAAACTACGGATTTCTTCCTTAGGAAGTAGGCCTCCAGCTTGTACAGAAGAATCAATTTATGCGCGGGACGCGCTCCGGCGCACAGATTGTTTGCTAAAGCCCGCGATTATCATACTGCACCGCGTACCGTCGTGTAGGGCGTACGCGACGGTACGCGGTGCAGTATGATAATCGCCTTAGCTAGGCTGGTATAAACTAGGGGAACAGATAAATTAAATTCGACATCATGCCTCCCTCGTTAATTTGACTTGTGTACTATCAACCTACTCTAGAAAAGAGAAACAATGATAAGTAAGCATTGTGTGCTAAATAGGGGTGAATTGGGATGAAACTTTAAAATGCATTTTAACATCGACATAATATAGTTTGTTGCCAACAAGGGCACTTAATCGTTAATTAAAATACAGTAAACAGAACACAACGAGAACCACAACACTTGTTGGCATCATCCTTGGACTAGCCATTTCCCAACTATGTTGGAGTCGGCTTCCAGTCTAATCGGATGCAGCTGAATACCAGTATTTTACATGGAGCGACTGCCTATCTGACCTCCACAACTCAGTTACTGGGTAATGCGATACCCCTAGGTAAGACTGGTTGTCAGACTTTCGGGCTTCTGACTACCCGTGACGACTGTCAAAGATCCACGAATGATAGCCGGGACCAACGGCTTAACGTGCTTTCTGAGGCACGGAGGGTCTTGGTATGTAAAGATGGTCACCCATCCACAGACCAACCGCGGCAAGCGTGGCTTAACCTGATGGATCGACCTGTGCGGCTGTTATTATTTAGCCACGGGCCCCTCCCCTTGTTGGCACTTGTTCTTGTGTCCTCCACTTGTTGGCAACAATAACAAACTATATTATGTCAATGTAAAAATCCCTTTTAAAGATAGATTGTACTGTTTCTCTTGTTTTATTTTAGAAAGAAAGTTAACACACACAATAATGAGGTTAACTTACACAGAGCAGAGATGTTAACGTCTTGGCTGATTACTTATCTCTCCTCTTGGTGTGATAAAAATGATTAAAGCAGTTGAAATGAGTAGTATATTTTAGCTGCATAATGACATTTTATATTTCTTATGAGAAGGCAGTTTTTACAGTGACAAATACAGTGAATGTTATTATATTTATTGACTGTCCATGACCCACATGTGTGTCATTTTGGGTTGTAACGAGATGTACATTCCATACAAATGTGGGTCACTGAACTTTTCATACATAATGGGTTCTTACTTGCTGGACGTAAAAGAAACATACTAGTATTGACGTAATAGTAGTAGTAGTGGTATAAAGGCAAGTACCTCAGTACATAGGAACAAAAAAGTAAATTGGACATAACAGTTACTTTCGACATTTTGGCTGGTCAGTGACAGTGTTAAATTGGAAACCAACTAATGGCTACATTCTGAAGGTACAGACGCCAGCACATCAAGCTATCCGAAACTGTCAGATTTTCCCAATCAACTTTGAACCTTATGCTATAGCGATAAAGTTTAAAATCTATTAAAGAAATCTGACAGATTGTAGTAGCTTGATCTGCTGGCGTCTGTACAACATAGGTAACTTATCAGTTTTGGGAGGGAAATGGTGTCCAGATATATGATATGTGGATAAAGCAAACATTTTTTATAGAAGATGTACAAAAATAGCTAAATGGCATACCTAAGTCATCAGGGGGCTGTAGAGATTTGCCAGCACTCCAAGAACTCATCAGAGATACACTCTTTCCGATTGCCCAGCCCATTCCTGCCAAAGCTAAGGAAAAGGCCAACATGCTGAAGGGATGCTGAAAAAATTAAAAATAGTTATTCAAAACAACCTTTTTGAACTACCATGTTCATATAAGACAAATAACTGGTGAACCAGGTTTCAAAAGATTTTTTTTTGCTTTAATTTTGAAAGGAACTTAATAAATTTCATCATCACAGGAACATTGACACAAAAACTAACCATGAATTCAGCACATCATTCTAGACCCATAAGCGTACAAATTTTTCATAGGTTATAAAAAAAAAATCTATTTCATACAAAAGTGCAATATCTTGTCAAAATGTATGGAACACATTTTTTTTAAATAACTGTCAAAATATTTTATTGGTTCAGAATCATGTACTGAATCCGTGGTTTCAGGTTGCGCATTGATGTACCTGCCATGCTGTATAATTTTAACTGACCCACTGCTGCAGATCTTCATTTAGGTGACATACTAACCGATAATGTAGGGTTTGTGGTTAAACTGTAGTCCAATACCACAATTCCAATTCCAAAGATTAACCCCACACAAGTGCATATCCATATTATATTCTGACTATCTGAAAACAACCAATTATTACTTTTACACTTGAAAAAATGACAGGATGACTTGGTGAGGACCACTGGAAAGATATGGACTAGACAGGCAAGGAACAGGGAATTGGAAGGGGTTGGAAGAGACCTTTGCCACAGGGCACACAGACACTCAGAACTGATAGTAAACTTTTTGTACTACAAATATCAATCTGATAAAGGCTGTAAGTTAAATGAAATAAGTTTTACAGCACATTAGGCAAGATTCTATATTGAAGGAATATTGAGTTTGGAAAATTCAATAGCTGTTCTAAATGTAAATGTAAATCTTTGAAATTATACCTGCAATCTGATGCCAGAATATTGTAGCACTTGTGTATAACATGAACAGTTTAGGAACAATATATACAGTAAACCAGAAATATTGCATTATAGTCAACAAAGTAAAAAAATGTATGTGGTTACCTTTAATTTTCTTTTTCTGCATATCTGTAATACTTTTAATTGACTCCATTAACTTAACATTGTGAGGGTCTAACTGAAGTGCCCTTGTGTAGGATATTATAGCTTCATCGTAAAGTTCACTGGCTGCTTCGACTTCAGCACGACGAAAGTATCCCTAGAATAAAAAAAAATATAAAAAAATGCTTTTTGGTAGTATATGAAACAAGCAATTTTAAAAACTAAGACCGTGGGAACCTACCTTAGCCCATTGGGGTTGCAGTCTAACTGTTTCATTAGCATCCTGTAGTGAGAGATAATGCTGATCCAATTTAAGAAATGCAAACGATCTGTTACTGTATAAGAGGTAGTTATTAGGGTCCAATTTAATTGCTTGAGTATAATGTAAAACCGCTTCAATAAACTTCCCTTCTTTAACGCATTCATTACCCTTAATTTTAAGATCTTCAACGCTCGCAGTCTGGGTACCTTTCTTATTTTCCTCCATGGTTCTTGATCAAAACTACTCGTTCTATTAATGTTAGTTGTGCAAATAAATTAGAATAATATAAACTATATCTACTACTCGATAACTATTCTGTAATGTTATTATCATGGATATAATGTAATAAACTAATTAAATAGTTTCCTGGGATGTTACAAGTAGATGTTATTAGAACATACCAATCCCAATTCCCAGCCATGAATGTCAATGACATTAGCAAATTGACAGTCAATCTTCTTGTGCCCAAAAAGTCATTCTCAATAAAAACCTCTATTTACACGATGCAAGTTTCTTGTCTCTGGCATACTAAACATTGAAGCAAAGCAACAAAATGACTTCGGCGCTTAAACAGTGTTTATACGATACTACTTTTATTGTAATTTCAAGTTCAACTTGTAGTTTGCCACAGGCAATTAAATCGAACAGTGTAAATCTACCGACAAGTATTATTTGCTTGTCATTGTGTAAATCAGGGTTTAAGTGTCAGTCGCTCATTTGCCAGCGTCGCGGGTTGTTCGAAAGAGTTACCGTGGCCCTTGGCACAAGCAACTGAAGGAACACGGGTGGGTTTTAGTCAGTAAAAGTCTGACACGCCCTCCCGCTCCGCCCAGAGCGGGAGAAGTTATATGATAATTTCCCACCCAAAAAAAAAAAGGGTCAGTCGCTCATTTCATTTGATAGCAGATTGATCGTATAGTATGCCCCCTTACGATTGTTTATTTTTTTATATGGATCAATATATTCATGCCGTACCATGGAGTAATGCTGTACACACGTCAAAGATCCTATCTCATTCACTTTCAATAAATATGGAACTCTTGTGCAATATTTCATGCTTCTAGAACCGGCACCATCTCCACGACCAAGAGAATCGCAGCGATAGTCTCGGCGTGCCATATTTATACGCTTTGTAGGGCAGCTGATATTGATACAACTTTCATTTTATTTTATAACATCATGGATCATAACATTTTACCTCTTGCACAAAAAAATAATTTTGAAACTATGAATCCGTACGTGATCCATACGGCTATATTAATACGGCACAGCATTATTACTATTTCCTCGATTTTCTCACCCGTGGAGATGGCGCCTTAGACTCTAGGCTGTGTGTTATCTATCAGTGAATTTAAGATTTTTATTAAATAGGTATGTAGGTACCTTTTGAGTACATAGTTATTTGAACAGTGGTCTCCAAACCTCAAAAAATCCGAGAGAAGATTGGAAAGGATTGTATTCATTTATTAATTAGCTTGCATGTATTTTCATCCGGCTTCAAATCTGTACAGTTATAATATACTAACTGTTCTGTGAAATACATAAAGTTTTTATTCATAACTTAACTTTATTGAACTTCTATTAGAAGAATTCGCCTTTCACAATAATAACTACAATATGATCCTAAGCGCGCACTGCGATGCGATTTTTTTAAATCGCATGTTCATGCCAAATAAAGTCGAGAAAGCTAATATAATTTTTCAAGCTATTATTGACTCTAGTTTACCTAATGGTATTGTTCACAGATGGGTGATTATTTTCCGCAACCATTAAATTTCTTGACGCGCGTAGCCTTAGAGTCCAAAGTTTTAAAGTCCAGCCAGCTTAACAATTTCTAAAATCTAGTAGGTTTAGTTTTTAAAGTGACACGATTTCTTAAAGGTAATGAAACTTTTGACACAATGAAATTTACATGGCTCTTATTTATTTGGATGATAGTGGATTGTTATAGTGTTAGTGTGGACTACTACTTCGGCAAACAGGAACCCGAACTTGAAAATATAAAAGATAATACGAAAGTACCAAAAACACTTAAAAATGTTCTGCAAACAGCTAGACGAACAAATACGAAGAATTCTTCAGAAACCGCTACTGAGAATAATAACGAATTAAATTATGAAAACTATGATGGACTTTCAGAAATTGAAGACCAGATGATGAAAAGAACTTTTAAAACTAAGGCACTTATAGGACAAAAACATTTCGACACTGATTCTAGTCAAGCAGCAATTGGTTACGACACAAAGGCTAATTTACGGCAAAGCGTTGATTACTTAGCAAAAATAAAGTCTTTTGAAGAAATTATCAAAGATTATGCATACCATGATGATGCCGCAGAGACAGCATACCCAATGCTACGTGATCATAATAAAACTACCGCAGCACAAACAGAATTCGATTTTAACAAAATTGTGAAATTAAAGAATGCCACCAGAGATGAAAATGAGTCTGAGAAGTTATCGGCCGACTTTTATAATGTTATGCCGGCTTCAAGTGCTATTAATGATAGTAATGACTATACTCGCCCCTTAAATGTATTAAACAGCGACGTTTGGTATGTCCCAGAAAATACTCCATGTTTGGACTTACCTATTTTATACGGTGAATCAGGGCGAACATTCCAGACATCGCAGGTTTTTCTTGTGTATTCAGGTATTTTGAGCAACGTTATAGAAACAAAAGAAGAGCAAAGTAAGCCCTCCAGGCCTCTTTATATCCCTTCGTCTCAAACTATGAACAAGTGGTGTGCTGCAGGTCCTTGTTACGGCGATCACACTATGTGTCTCTTCTCGGATAAGACTAATTCTAAGTTATGCAAAAATGGTTACACAGTTTCGACTCCAACCATGGTTGAGCAGATAGGATTAGTGAATACTGTTAATTCAATGCGAAACCACATTGCCATTGGAGAAGCAGATAAATATAAACATTTACCTAAAGCTGCAGATATGAATCAATTAATATATGACTTTGACTTGGAAAGTATGGCCGTGGCATGGCTTCACCAGTGCCTGCCAGGTCCTGCAGCTTGTTCTGCCCTTGATGGAAACTATGTGACGCAACTTGAGTGCACCAAATACGCAAATCATTGTTGCATTAATTCTTTCAAAACTGAGAGGGCTTCAAAATGGTAGAATGCTTTTACTTTATAGATACTTTCGATATCGATTTTGATTAACATTATTATCTCGATGAAATTGATTGTAACCCTTAATTTTTCAGCATACCACAATATGAATGCTATGTAGATCCTATTATTGGCTGTATTCACGTGTGGTTTTGGAAAGCTGGAAAAGCACTTACTCCGACAGATGTCGAGTGTGGTCATATAACGCCAGATACGTTTTACACCGCCCAGTTAATATGGGCGGAAACCACTAAAATAGGTTGTGCATATGGGAAACAATCAAACGGAAATGTACGAGTTGTATGTAATTTTGCCCCTGGTGCGCCTTTCTACATTGACACCAAATTTTACTGTGGTTTCACTCCTCATTCGGGAGTTATGGATCACTTCAGGCAGAACATCACTACTGCAAAATTCTTGAAAACGCTTGGTATTTTTTTAACTCCAATTAATAATTTTAACACTACTGAAACTGAATCTACAAATAACAGAGCCGATCTCTCCATAAGATTTTCAGATGTAGACATTCTTGGTAAGATTTTTAAGAGAAAATGGATACGAGAGAATTTAAAAGAAAGCATTAACGGGACTGTAGGATTGGTCGCTCGTTTGGTGACTAAGTACACGTTTGAACAAGACAGTGGCTCTCAGTGTGACATGAATAAAGCGATTTACGAGAGCGGTGAACCTGGCTCGAAGTGCGTGGAGCGAGGGCGGCGCTTCCATGCTCTGTGCTATGACTTTCGCGACCCAACGCCGGGGTACAGGCTGGTGGCTGTGGTAGCACCTGTTGCCTTGTTTTCTCTTATACTTTACGATTTATTTAGTGGTGTAGTGCGACAAACCAATTATTAACATATCAAATACGGATTGGAAATCTTCACGTGAGCGTATAGTGCTTGTCAATATGAATTCTAGACAATTAACATCCACTATATCTAGAAGAACTAATTAATTGAAATGAACCAACACATTGCACAAAAAGTTACAAATGTATGGGCCGTTTCCTTTCATTGTATGTTCCAATCGTTACTTTGGTTAATAAAATTGATCTTGTTCACAATCAATGGATTCTGAGTCATCACATTTATACTCTATACTAATATTAGCTTGTGGCTAAGTAATAACAGCCGCACGGCGATCGATCAGGTTAAGCTACGCTTGCCGCGGTTGGTCCGTGGATGGGTGACCATCTTCACATACCAAGACCCCTCCGTGCCTCGGAAAGCACGTTAAGTCGTTGGTCCCGGCTGTCATTCGTGGATTTTTGACAGTCGTTACGGGTCGTCAGTAGCCAGAAAGTCTGACAACCAGTCTTACCAAGGGGTATCGTATTACCCAGTAACTGGGTTGTGGAGGTCAGATAGGCAGTCGCTCCATGTAAAATACTGGTATTCAGCTGCATCCGGTTAGACTGGAAGCCGACCCCAACATAGTTGGGAAAAGGCTAGACAGGAGACTAATATTATAAAGGGGTAACATTTATTTACCAGCCGGTCGATTCTATAAAAAGGCTAGACAGGAGACTAATATTATAAAGGGGTAACATTTATTTACCAGCCGGTCGATTCTATAAAAAGGCTAGACAGGAGACTAATATTATAAAGGGGTAACATTTATTTACCAGCCGGTCGATTCTATAAAAAGGCTAGACAGGAGACTAATATTATAAAGGGGTAACATTTATTTACCAGCCGGTCGATTCTATAAAAAGGCTAGACAGGAGACTAATATTATAAAGGGGTAACATTTATTTACCAGCCGGTCGATTCTATAAAAAGGCTAGACAGGAGACTAATATTATAAAGGGGTAACATTTATTTACCAGCCGGTTGATTCTATAAAAAGGCTAGACAGGAGACTAATATTATAAAGGGGTAACATTTATTTACCAGACGGTCGATTCTATAAAAAGGCTAGACAGGAGACTAATATTATAAAGGGGTAACATTTATTTACCAGCCGGTCGATTCTATAAAAAGGCTAGACAGGAGACTAATATTATAAAGGGGTAACATTTATTTACCAGCCGGTCGATTCTATAAAAAGGCTAGACAGGAGACTAATATTATAAAGGGGTAACATTTATTTACCAGCCGGTCAATTCTATAAAAAGGCTAGACAGGAGACTAATATTATAAAGGGGTAACATTTATTTACCAGCCGGTCGATTCTATAAAAAGGCTAGACAGGAGACTAATATTATAAAGGGGTAACATTTATTTACCAGCCGGTCGATTCTATAAAAAGGCTAGACAGGAGACTAATATTATAAAGGGGTAACATTTATTTACCAGCCGGTCGATTCTATAAAAAGGCTAGACAGGAGACTAATATTATAAAGGGGTAACATTTATTTACCAGACGGTCGATTCTATAAAAAGGCTAGACAGGAGACTAATATTATAAAGGGGTAACATTTATTTACCAGCCGGTCGATTCTATAAAAAGGCTAGACAGGAGACTAATATTATAAAGGGGTAACATTTATTTACCAGCCGGTCGATTCTATAAAAAGGCTAGACAGGAGACTAATATTATAAAGGGGTAACATTTATTTACCAGACGGTCGATTCTATAAAAAGGCTAGACAGGAGACTAATATTATAAAGGGGTAACATTTATTTACCAGCCGGTCGATTCTATAAAAAGGCTAGACAGGAGACTAATATTATAAAGGGGTAACATTTATTTACCAGCCGGTCGATTCTATAAAAAGGCTAGACAGGAGACTAATATTATAAAGGGGTAACATTTATTTACCAGCCGGTCGATTCTATAAAAAGGCTAGACAGGAGACTAATATTATAAAGGGGTAACATTTATTTACCAGCCGGTCGATTCTATAAAAAGGCTAGACAGGAGACTAATATTATAAAGGGGTAACATTTATTTACCAGCCGGTCGATTCTATAAAAAGGCTAGACAGGAGACTAATATTATAATGGGGTAAGTAACATTTATTTACCAGCCGGTCGATTCTATAAAAAGGCTAGACAGGAGACTAATATTATAAAGGGGTAACATTTATTTACCAGCCGGTCGATTCTATAAAAAGGCTAGACAGGAGACTAATATTATAAAGGGGTAAGTAACATTTATTTACCAGCCGGTCGATTCTATAAAAAGGCTAGACAGGAGACTAATATTATAAAGGGGTAACATTTATTTACCGGCCGGTCGATTCTATAAAAAGGCTAGACAGGAGACTAATATTATAAAGGGGTAACATTTATTTACCAGCCGGTCGATTCTATAAAAAGGCTAGACAGGAGACTAATATTATAAAGGGGTAACATTTATTTACCAGCCGGTCGATTCTATAAAAAGGCTAGACAGGAGACTAATATTATAAAGGGGTAACATTTATTTACCAGCCGGTCGATTCTATAAAAAGGCTAGACAGGAGACTAATATTATAAAGGGGTAACATTTATTTACCAGCCGGTCGATTCTATAAAAAGGCTAGACAGGAGACTAATATTATAAAGGGGTAACATTTATTTACCAGCCGGTCGATTCTATAAAAAGGCTAGGCAGGAGACTAATATTATAAAGGGGTAACATTTATTTACCAGCCGGTCGATTCTATAAAAAGGGTAGACAGGAGACTAATATTATCAAGGGGTAACATTTATTTACCAGACGGTCGATTCTATAAAAAGGCTAGACAGGAGACTAATATTATAAAGAGGTAACATTTATTTACCAGCCGGTCGATTCTATAAAAAGGCTAGACAGGAGACTAATATTATAAAGGGGTAACATTTATTTACCAGACGGTCGATTCTATAAAAAGGCTAGACAGGAGACTAATATTATAAAGGGGTAACATTTATTTACCAGCCGGGCGATTCTATAAAAATCTCACCATGAAATCATAAGTGAAGTGAGCTTGAAGTGAGCAGTGTCAGTAGTGTTAATCCCTAATGATAGCTCACTCCACGCTCACTTCACCCAAGTTTTTACGGTGAGATGGTTACAGAATCGCACGGCAGTAGTTCCAGAGATTAGCGTGTTAAACAAACAAACTCTCCGGCTTTATTATTAGTATATACATAATATTATAAGATATAAGAAATCCATGTGTCGTAATAAAACAAGAAAAAAAAAAGACCGCGATACTGTCGCGATGCTGTCGCTGGTCATGTCCCACGTAATAACGATTTTGCGTCGCGACTATCGAGATACAGCATAGATACAGTCGTGCGCTGTAGTGACTACTTGTGAATGCCTGTGGACGCTACCAGTTGTAAGCTGGCCTCAGTCAAGACAGCTTTGGTCGTACTGTCTGTGTTGCTACTTCTACGGAATCAGCCACAGCGTAGGCGTGGGCAACGTAAATATTGGGTGCACCCATATAATAAAGAATGGTGACGTGGTAACCATTCTGCAACAACGGTTCAAAAACTAATAAAGCACGAAGAAAAATTTAGGAAATGTTATGGAATATCATATTCAACAGTTCGCTCTTTTTATTCAATGCCGCCCGAAACGGTCATGCGTTAGTGGTGATGTTGAATCAATACTGTCGCCTGTAAAACTCAGAAAACTTCTCAATCATGCAAGGATTGCAAATGCTTCAACGACCTCATCATTCCGCTGCCTACTTGGTGGAAAAGTTTCCCTTCAAATGCTATTGCCATTTTTATAATTAATTATGATATTTATATGGCTATTGAGCTTCAGGGCAAACACCCATAGTTTATTGTCCATTCTCCTTTGAATTTCGCGGGCTACCCTACCCTACCCTACCCGATATCTGGCGCTTTCAGTTTAACTTATCTATACTTCTATACTATTAGGTCATCTTTGTCTCAGTGTCATATTTTTTTATTTCCAATATTTATGTATTGCGCAATGGTATGCAATAGTTAATACATGTGTTGCATGTTAGTTTAATTTGGTGTGTTGTATTTGTATTGTCAAGACGTGCATTGATTTAAAATGGAAGATTTAAAAAAATCTATTAATGTAGTGGAGCAACGTATATTTCTAAAGTTTTGTGCTTTACTCAACTACTCTGGAGGAGTTGCGCACGACTTACTGGTAAAGTGTGTTGGTCGTAACGCCTTAAATAAAAGAAACGTACAGCGATGGCATGAAATGTACAAACAAGGAAGAACCACAGCTGAAGATGAGCCGCGAGCACCTCGATCATTATCATCGACTAGATTAGAAGCAAGGGACAAAGTCAAGGAAGCACTTCGTCAGTCACGTAGGGTCAGTGTCAGTGATCTCTCCACTCAACTTAACATTCCTCATTCCACTATACATAGAGTACTCACGGAGGATTTATGTCTGGTCAATAAAAGTGCAGTGTGGGTGCCCCACACTCTGAACACGGATCAGAAGGAGTTTCGTTATGAAACTGCGCGTAGCCATTTATCGTGGTATCGCCGTAAGAAAAATATACTTAATAGATTCATATGCCTTGATGAAACTTGGATCGAATTTTATACTCCTCGTCAAAGACATCAGTCACGATGTTGGGTGGAACCGGGCACTTCAGCTGAACATTTACCACGTGCAGAGCTACATGAACGAAAAATACTACTAATAGTAGCTATGGATGTCAGAGGCATTGCTTTTTGGAGAACTTATGATGAAAATACAACTATGACTGGAGAGCGATATAAGGCATTTTTAGAAGAAAATATTCCTATTTGGGCAGACGAACATCATATAACGAGTCCTATAATTTTACATGATAACGCCAGACCGCACAAATCAAAAATAGTTCAGAATTTAATTGAAGATAAAGGATGGATTGAAATTATTCAGCCGCCATATTCCCCGGATATGAATCCTTGTGATTTCAATTGTTTTGGCCATGTGAAGAGGAAATTGTCGGGTACTCGATACAATAGCAAAAAGGAGTTAGATATTAAACTAAAGAGCATTATTGATGAATTAAATGAAAGTGGTACTTTAAATGGTGTTCAAGATTTGCCAGCACTCTGGGAGCGAGTGATTAATAGTGGTGAAGATTATTGATTAGTGTCACAAGGTTATATAGTATAGTAGTCAGTTTTTGTAAAATAATAATAATAAAAAAATATGACACTGGAAGTGGGATGACCTAATATCCATACTAATATTATAAAGCTGAAGAGTTTGTTTGTTTGATTGATCGCGCTAATCTCATGAAGTACTCGTTCGAATTGAAAAATTATTTTTGTGTTGAATAGTCCATTTATCGAGGAAGGCTATAGGGTATATAACATCACGCTACAACCAATAGGAGCGGAGCATCAATGAAAAATGTTGCAAAAGCGGAAAAAAATATTCTTTTTGACAGCTTCCGTTGCGTGCGCTGCGTAAATGGTTAAAGTTACGCAAAAATCAGGGGTGACGGAATTGTTCCCACTTAAAAGTTCTATAAAAAAGTCCGCGACAGCATATGTCTATCTTTTTTGGTTGACTCACTATAACTTTTTTTATGGTAATCAAATTGGTTCTTAAATAATGCATTATTTGCGAAGGTGTTTTCATAAACATGATATTAATCCTTATCCAAATAAATGATTTATTCATCACAAGTACTTAATTTTTAACAAAATTGCCCTTGACATCATTTAATTCCAATGAATATCTTAGGAGATATCATAGTTTTAAAATAAATCCGCACGGCCGCCGGTAGCTCTGCGAAGTTCACTATACTTAATTCCACTCTTACTGATCATAGCGTGACGTTCCTAAAATAGCTTCTTACAGTAAGTATTAATGTAGTAAGTAATAATCATAAGTAATAGAATATATTTTAATAGGTTTTTTCCTGAAATTAACGCGGGTGAAACCGCGGGGCACTGCTATATTGTAATAAGCTTCACTTAAAATTTAGTGTTTATTTCATGTCAATCGGTTCATAAATAAAAAAGTTATGTCAATTTAAAGAATCACGGTGAACATTTTGATAAGGTATTCTATCAGAGTACGTACACGCCTCGCGCCTGCGCGTCCGTGACTATATAAAGCGCGCTGAGAGCCGCGCCGTTACCATCAAGCCCGGTTAAGCAGTCGACAACCTCATAGGTTGAACTGCGAGATGCCATTCAAAAAAAAAAACGCGCCGCTGCCATAAGGATTCAGTTATTCGTAGCTCCTGGACTACCAGCACATAAAATAAAATTCAAAGTAGGCGTACCCATAATGCTTCTTAGAAATTTAAGCCCCCCAAAACTTTGCAATGGCACCAGGTTAAAAGTGACCAATTTACAACGAAATCTGATAGAAGCAGAGATTTTAACATGGTGTGGAAAAGGTGAAAGTGTTTTCATTCCTCGGATTCCTCTCATTCCAAACAATTTTCCATTTAGTTTTAAACGAGTCCAGTTTCCAGTCAGCCTATGTTTTGCGATGACAATTAATAAAGCCCAAGGTCAGACGCTGAAAGTTGTGGGTGTAGGTCTAAGTATCAGCTGTTTCTCGTACGGTCAGTTGTATGTGGCTCTGTCACGGGGTAGCAATCCTAGAAGCCTGTATGCTTTCATCCCCGATGGCCATACGTCAAATATCGTATACAGAGAAGCATTACTTTAAAGTAAATTTTAGCTACCCAAACGACGGTATATGTAATTCAAAATATGCTGCCCGAAAAGTCACTATTCCACGCGGACGAAGTCGCGGGCACAGCTAGTTTTTTTTATAAACTGACAGTTGTCTTCACAATTTGACATTGACGTTTGCTTGCGGACTGTTTAGTGTTTATTGTTTTTGTCACATTTTCGCTGTAATCATATTTCGATTAGGTTCGAATTTTAAAAGATTCACCGCTTTATTCTTTGTTTTATTGTTATTATTTCTTTGTTTGTTTCATTACTGATATTTTTGTTGTTGAAAAATTCTTTATTAATAATAATAATATTGAATTTGGCAGGAGTACCTATAGATTCTCGTTAGGTTAACAATACGTAAGTTTTAAGTAGATTGTTAATATTGAATTGGACAGTTGAGCCATGAAGAGTATAGATAAGGAGTCCAATCTTTGTATATAAAAGTTGTGCCGGAATTTTGAAAAAATAATGTTGGCGCGCAGGGGGCGCAGGGGGCGCAGGGCTGCTAAGTTACCAAGGTTAGCTTGGATAACCATAGAATGGCGGCTTTGTACTAACTTCGCGCGTCTTACATGCCACTAAATTCACTTGGTACACTCCGTAATTCAGCGCGGCTAGTGGCTGTTTTTAGAACTATTGCTCTAAAAATTTTTGCGGACAGATTTTCCGTATGAGACCCCTTAGAGATTGGACTCCTTTTCTATAGTCTTCATGAGTTGAGCAGGCATTTGAGTGGTGTTGCCATTCAAAGTTATGTTAGTGTCGAGCTGTCTGTCGAGGCAGTAAGTATTACCCGATATAAAATAGTTTTAGCCCACCGAAAAAATTGGTCTAGATTCCCCGATTTTTATCATTCCCGTTGCTAACCCTCAATTCCCCGTGAATCGGGGATTTTTCCCATGATTGGCAGCGCTGAAAATAATGTCTACTATTCCAAATAAAATAAGGGCCACTAAAGATTTAAATAAAAACTTAATCTTTTTTGTATGTATACCTGCACTAAAATGTAATTAAGCACGTGGCCTATTTTTGTTACATGGTATGGAATTTTTAAAAAGTTTTAGTAATGTAAAAAACAGTGTTTTTATTCCAAAAACATCATTTCGGGGAATTTGTAGGGAATTAATCAAAAAGAAGCGGGGAATTTCGGGGAATTGACAACACTGACACGGGGAATCGAGAATTTTTTTATTGGCAGCACTGCTGTTTGGTTCCCCGCCGGCCCGCCCCAAAGCCCAAAAGCTCAGAATTTCAGAAAGAAATTCGTATTTGCTAAGATCCACATCCGCTCTGACACACGACAGATTCTCATTTATTGCAACAGAATTGAATTGATAGAAAACGAAGGCATATGGCACAATAGAATTAACAGGGCTGATCAGAAGCTATAGCAGTGCTTATAAATAAAACTTGCTTGAAGTAAGGCAAGGCACCAGGTATTGTATGCAGTATTGATTTTTGTTCAACTGTACTGTTTTTACACCTTAGGCAGAATTCGTGATGCCTGAAGCACACACCTGCGTCCCTTGTTTCACACACACACAAAAAGGCCGCACTATTCAAAATATGTTAATTTAAAAGTACTTTTATTATGAATTAGTTTTTTTTTTTTTTATATCTTTTATTTTAGGGACTTTTATTCAAAGAACATGCCAGCCCCTTTGAGACATAATTATCCAATACAACTACACAATCAATATTAATCTATACAATTCTAGAGCATAAGTAACAGGATTTCACTGATGCATGCACATAATTTTTCATAATTAAATTAATTTTATATTTTTGTTTTAGTGTTGACGACTTAATAAATAGCTCTGCAAGTTTTGAAACGAAAAACTGACATTTTAAAAAATGAATTCTGCCATGAATAGAATAGATATGCAGCAGATAGAGTTTCGCGCTGTCATCAAGTTCCTTACAAAGCAAGGGAAAGGGCCCCAAGCCATTTTAAATGAGATGAAAGCCGTGTATGGTGCACAATGTCCTGGTAAGACCATGATCTACAAATGGTGTGGAGCCTTTCAACAGGGCAGAGAGATGATTGAAGATAAACCTCGAGCTTTAAGTCTAAAACGTCGTAAAAATGAACGCAGAGCGCTTTCTCCTATCTTTGATGATAGTTTTATTGATAAAATACAGAATGAACTTCTTGATGCTGAGCTTTAAAAAGTATGTTCACATACATTCCAAGATTGTAGTGATGCTAACATTGTATGGGATTTGGAGAGTCTCTTGTAATAGGCACTTCAATAAGCTGGAACAATGGAATGATGTATATGCACAATTGTACTCAGATCAGAGAACGGTGTATGTCCTGAAAAGTCCATTGGTGAGCCACAAAGATGTATATTGAGGTCCAGATATTGCACCAATGTAAGGAGCACAGCACAACAACACCAACAAATATTTTGGAGACAACTTTTGTACACTTGTGACTGGAATGTTGGCCAATCAAGAAAACAGTATGGGCCTAGCTGGCAGGACATTGATTTTCTCGAAAGAGAAGAGATAATTTTAGTATTGTTTTGGGGACATCAACATCACTAAATATGAATGCACGGCCAAAGTATATAATTAGTATTTGCATCTTATCCACATCGCACCACACTATCTACAAATACAAACATCTACAACGGGAGACTCCATCTAAAACATAATTATTAGTTTTTATGTGTGAAGTAGTATTTATAGTAGTATGTAGTTCTTTGATCTCATAAAAAAAAAAAAATCTGTAATTAATTAAGCACTAAAATAACTTTGTGTTTACATGTAGTTTTAAAACTCATATTAGGTATATAGAATTGAATGAAATACTGAAATCAAAAGTAATAGTTTTAATATTGCTATAACATTTTGTCAAAGCATCATACAATATCAACTGAATAAAACATAATCAATTCCTTCAATGAGATTCAATGATTTGAGATTTTCTTCAAATTCACCATTGGTAAGATCTAATTTAATGCATATCAACAAAGGTGGTTTTGCATCTGTAAAATGGATTACAGGTAATTTGATAATAACTCTCCTTTCAATAGGGCAATATAGCTCAACAAGTTGCCCTATTTTATTTTTGTCAACATCACAGAATGCCACAACTTTCTTTAAGTTATCTGGATTTAATGAGCGAACTAATCTCCGACCTGCTTTTCCTGCATTCCAAACTGTGAAAGAATCCCAATGTGGTAGTACACATGTTTGTAATCTGTCAAGCTTTATTTTCCAAATCTGTTCTCGCTTAACAGAAAAAGTAGCTGCACCTTCATGGTAAGCATATACAACCAGTTCTTTATCCACCCTGTGTAAATCTCCACCAGCATCTAAATGTTCATAAAAAAAATGCAAATCTTCAGGTGTTCCGTGTCCAGTTTCAACAAAGCCTCCAACTCTATCATATACAGATCTATGACAGAACCATGTTGGCATAAGCAAAGTAGGCCCATTGGAAGTATAAATTTGTTCCTTCAACTGCTTATCAGTAAGGCTGTTAGCCCAATTAGCATATCGAGGAGTTGAATTTATGGGTACTCTAGATATTTTAGTACCAATAAGAGCGTTATGGTTTAACTTTGCTGCTTTCCATTGTAAATATATTCTGTGAGGGTGCATCACATCATCAATATCTTGAAAGCATAGAAATTGCCCAGTACTTATTTTAACAGCACCATTTTTTGCAGCACCCACACCTTTTGATGTTTCGCTGCCTGATAACACATAACCTACTCCTTGTGACTTAAAATATTGTCCCCATTTCTCTAATAGTTCTTGAGTCTTATCGGAACTGCCATCATTGTAAATAGAGATTTCTAAATTTACATTAGTGTTTAAAACAGATTGGACAGCTATAGAATTCATGCAATTATCTATCCATTTTCCTCCATTATGTACCGGTATTATTACAGAAATATCGGCCATTTTCAGAAATATTTGGGCGTCATTTGGGAGTCCATAGCTAGACTACGAACCACTAAAATAAATCTATAATGATTTCTATAAACACAAATAACGCAGCTGTTGTGGTGGGTCAACTTGAGAGAGGGCTAGATATAGTCACAGCAGAAGAATCTGACGAATCTTGATACATTCAGAAGATTATTCAATATTATTAATTTATGCCTCCTTGAAGTAGCATTTCTCAAATTCACCTCTACTAATGGCTTATGTGGAAGAGAGCAGATCGTAGGTACTGTGATAAACCATCATACGCAGATTACGCTGGACGGTGGAGAGTTGTCATGGAAAATGGAAATGGAAAGAAAAGAAATGATCCACACCAACACTGCTAGTTGCTACTGTCATCATTTGTTTGTGTCATGTCAATACGTATAGTCTATAATAGACTAACAATAAGTCTATTCTACAGTGAGTGTAAAAAGTATTCGTACACCTAGGGTTGTAATAAAAAAAATACAAATTCAAATTCTTTATTGCGAACTAAGTGTACAGAATTTTGAAGATGATAACAATAGTTTGGGTCTTTAGAACTTACAAGGAAATTTAACTTAAAAGGAGGTTTCCTTGTTAGTTGCCTGTTGTGCTGTTGTGTGTTTCCTTGTTAGTTGTGTTGTTGTTGTGGGTGGTATAATTGAAAATAACTACTCAATATTACAGTTTACATTATATTAATTATCGTTATTCAAACATTTTATATTATATCATAGGTACATACTATTTTTATAATTGAAATCACATTATTTTAAATATCATAATCATTTTAATATTAAATAATTATTTTTCTTCAAGGAATTCTTTTACAGAGTAATACGCCTTTTTGACACAGGCATATTCTCCAGGGCCAACTTCCATATATTAGTGTATAGTCTATGGCCAACACTTTTGAACGTCCCACTAAAATGTATGAAACGGTGTATACTGAGGGATACACCGGCCTCCAAAGACTGGGCAGTATGGTGTATCATTAAGGATACACTGGCCTGTGACAAAACACCTATGGTGTATCATTAAGGATACACCGGCGCTGAGCGTGTTAATCAGAAAGTCTTAATAACTTAGTCTTATTAACTTCCATTTAAAAATATCAGTTGAATGTAGGCTCTTAATGTCTATGGGTATTTATTATATATTTTTATACCCATACTAAAAAAATACTATTGCTATATACTGCAGTGTGGGATTGGGATGTTTTATAGCGTCAAATTTCATAGATATTTGTTTTAATTTATTTAAAATAGAAGATACTACACAAGCAGCTCAAGGTCAATGTATGTATGTACTCTGTGGTCGGAGGGTTCAGGGTGTGGGGTGGGTGGGTCGGTGCTTTCGTTTTTCGCATTGAGATAGGTTTTCGTGCTTCTAGTACCACCCGCACCCAGTTCCAGTGTCACAGCTGTGGTCACAGCTGTCATTCTATGAGACAGACAGCAGAGGAGATGTCTGTCTGACAAGCAAGTTTTAGTATTGTACTTTTCGTTTGCAGGATTTTGTGTATTTTTGTCTCAAAATGGGTTTAAAGGAAGCTAACATTTATTTAGATAACCAATGGAATACATATTACGCCGGGCAAACCATCAACGGAAGAATAGAATATGTTTTCGATAGTCCTAAAAAAGTTCGAGGTATGTACACATACGATTAGCTGTTTTTATTAGGGTCTCTGACTCATCCACTAGAATGAGCTCGAAAATAAAACTACCTATATTGATAAAGACATTTAAGTGATCCGAATCGCCCCATGGACGTATGTATAAAAAGGCCGCCTTGAAATTTGGATGACTTATTTTATATCCTAGGTATCCATGTCAAGATTAAAGGAGAAGCGCATACCGAGTGGCATGAAAGTAAAAATGAAGAAAATTCCGAAGGGAAGACAGAATCTACCGACACCATGCACACGGGACATGAGGAATACTTCCAAGTGTCATATTATTTGCTGGGTAGCAGTACAGGTGAATATCAATCAAAAAGTTCTAAAAGCACTCAAATATTGATAACAGAGCCTAATAATCTATTTTGCCAGAAACAATGACACTCCAACAATGACAATGTGCAACTATTATTAACAATAGACCATTCATTATAGATACACCTATCAGTTCTAATGTATGTATTAATTAACACATTGAGAGCCGCGTCAGCCAGCGGTGGCGGGTACTGGACTTTCCGTTTAGGCCTCGTCAACCACTGCTGGCTGACACTGACCTTTCACTAATTTTCTTTTTCTATGTTTAGATATCAAGTAGTTTGTTTATGTATGTAAATAAGATAAGAAGATTCTGAAAATGGATTTGTCTTGCCTTGTATTCATAATGCAACAGATTCAGAATCATATCAAAATATCATACAGTTGCATGTCATTATATTATTATAAACTCATATTATATTACACTAAATAAGTGACAATTTTTCCTGCATTTTTTAATAAAAAGATGCCTTAATCATCAGTATGAATAATGCATTACACTACCTACACAAAACAACTTAGTAGTTTTAAGAATTATTTTATGATTGTGTAGACTCTAGCAGTATCTACAACGCCACATGCAAACTACGTGTCATACTGACGTCACACAAACTCCTGCATATAGCAAGCTGAGTTTACCGCGCAACTAGCATATGTACAATGGCTTGACATGAATCATCGGGCAGTTGCCCGCCAGACGCAACACCCGTCTGTTCGGAGGATCCTCCCTTTTCTATGGAGGATGAGTGAACTTTACACCCTGTTGTTCTAGGTAGGATGTTTGTGTAACTGCTGGCAATGGGTAATATAATAGCAGCATCTGTTACAGACAGTCATTACAGTCTTGTTTATCAATTAGTGGATTAATCATTAAAATTGGCTATTTTATATCTTGGTTAGAGACACTACATTACTTCAGGGTAATTGTATAACACACATAAAATGGTAATCAACAGCAATTCCTTTCTTTTTGACAGTTCAACTACACACACAGTACACAGTACAGTACAGTTCATTGCGTTATTTATGACACATTTTTCAAACCTAATAAGCAATTGATTGGGAATTTCCTTCAAAACTGTTGGGTCTGAAAGTGTGTTACGCAATTGGGACGATTTTTTGTATTAATTTTAAATGATTCTTTTAGGAAATGAAATAGAAATCCCATCTGGCAAACAAGTGTACAACTTCACTTGTGCCTTGCCTCCCGTGCTGCCCTCGTCCTTTGAGGGTCAATATGGATATGTTAGGTATACTGTCAAGGTTACCCTGGACAGGCCTTGGAAGTTCGACCAAGAAACAAAGATGGCTTTCACTGTGATCAATGCATTTGATTTGAATCTCAACACTTCCTATAAGGTAAGAATTTAAGTTCAATTGGAATGTCGTACTTTATATTTCAATCAATAATAAGGTGTATTTAGGATAGGAGTCTTGCTGTAAAATCAAGTAATTTATTCAAAATAGGCTGAGAATCAGCACTTTTCGAACTGCAAAATTACATAAGGCAGTCCCCCAAAACGCCCGCCCTTTTATATGTAAGAGATGTTAAAACTATCAACCTTTAAACTGCCTGGTTATTCTCGCAGGTTTGCATGATATATTATACTCACATGTCAATCCTTTCTATGTTACTTTTAAAACACTTGGAGAAAGTTGCCTACACTTTATTAGTCAATTTATTTACACAGTTTATTTTCTTGTCCATGTCAAATCACAAATAGAAACAAACTGACTGAGAAACAGACAAAGATCACTTTTGAATAGTGGTTTTTACTTTTTTGAGTAATTCTAAGTTTCCTTATCTAGGAACCAATTCATATTCAATTGGAGAAGACATTCTGTTGCTTCTGTTGCGCGTCGCCTCCGCTGTGCGTTGACGTCCGAGCCCCCGTGTCGGGCTATGTTCCTGGTCAAAAGATACCGATACGAGTGGAAATCGATAACAAAAGCAATGTGCAATTGCATCTTGTCAAGATCTTCTTGAGGAAGGTAAGAAAGCATTAACCAAACGTTGTTCTTCTTCTTAGTGTAGGTATTGATGGCAAAAGTTCAAACAAACTCTGTTATGTACCGAGTAGCAGTTAAGGAACCTTGCCCGCGAGCACCTCCAGTCCGCGAAACGCACACAAGGTTCGTTTTGCCGTCTATTGAAATGCCGCCCCAGAATAAGCACGAGCCACCTCCGTATTCCACTATCTCTTCTATACAGGCTTCAGCGAAACGTTCCCCCTGCCTCCTTTATACTTTTCTACGCCTATCGTTGCAGAAGAGCCACACCCTCGTCTTATCTGAGAAGAGCACACCCCCATTGCTCTAGTGTGCAATCAACATGGTCGCGGGCAATTAGTAACCGTTCTCCTATGCTGTCAATTTTGGGCATGTAGTTGTTCTGTGGGCAGCAATTTTCTTCTCCCGTAACCTCCTCCTAACCGCGGAGACGCTTACAGAAGTTCTGCCTACTAATCGGAACCGTTGTTGCACTTCAACAACATTGTAGAACTGATTGCGTAAAGATGCCGAGACAATGAAACGCTCGTCTCTTTCAGATGTGCACATCTGAAAGAGACGAGCGTTTCATTGTTGTTTGGAGCTGTTCACGTGTGTTCACTTCAAAGTGTGGATAGGAATGACCCAAATTTGTTTTTTTTTTAATGGCATCTCGCAGTTCAACCTATGAGGTTGTCGACTGCTTAACCGGGCTTGCCTGTGGATGCCTCAATAAATTAAGGCCTCCAGCCAGGGCTTAAAGAACTTAAAAACTAAGCGATTACACGCTAAGGGCCCCCTGTGGGGTACGGACCTCGGCTTAGCGCGTTGCTGGGAGAGGGCAGCAAGGGCCCGTCCCTTGCTGCCCTCTCCCAGCAACGCGCTAAACGCTAACGCTAAACGCTGGATCCGAATTATTTAAGGACGAATTTAAAACTACAAGCTCAGCGCGCGGGCTGGCTCGAGCAATGGTCGGGGCGGACGGTTGTCGGGACTTGTACTTTTTGAGAGTACTGGGCGCCTTACTACTCTCATGTAGGAGGGTCGTGGCGTCGTCAGGTATGGTGAGAGTCCCATATTTGACCGGGATCAGCCGTTTCATACCCTTCTAGGGTGGCGCAATTAATGGCTCCTATAATGCGTATTTACCAACAGTTTTTTTTAACGACTCGTGCTCTGAAGAATTGTGTTATTCATACAATCTAACTGTTGTTAATTTAAAGGTCATTACCACTTGGCATGCGGGCATACTTTGCCGCCGAATTGCGTGCAGCGGGCCACAAATCTACTAAATACGTATTTTTACGTGACCCGCGCTCTAGTGACAGACTGCAAAAAACGTAAAAATACGTTGCCCGCATGCCAAGTGTTAAAGTGCTTTGAATAGATACCAATATTAACTCAGTATTTTTATGAAGCTAACATAATAAATAAAAAACAAGCCAATTTTAACACTAATTTACAATAGTTAACTTAATTGAGTTCTTATGCCAATGCTCTTGTGGTCATGAAACTTGATTATATCGTGCTGCAGACTGTCCTTGATAGCTTGTTAGACGAGAATTTAGGTCAATGTTTTATTATTTAAAATGACGATATTGTTTTTTTGTTGAATCTTGAATGAGAAGTCACACGTAACAGATAACTAGAACCTACACAGCAAGGACATGTGTAGGATGAACAATGAGTTTTCTTGAACCTGGGATGTCACTTGCTTGCAGATTGCTTTTTTGTGAACCTTGAATGTTCAATCAAGATGACCTGAAACTGCCACTTTTATCTAATCTATATAGGGTGACTGGTAATTAGTGACCGATACTTAAACACATGATTCTACTCTTGACAACAAGCAACTTTTACTATGGGACCAAACCTAAAATCGCGAAAAAAAAATCAGCTGTTCCCTACATTTATGTTCGTACGAGTCGTCAAAATGTAGGGACATTTTGACGACTCGTACGAACATAAATGTATAATATATATAATTCAAATTATTTTAGGTGGTGACATACAGGGCCACAACACCATCAAACCAAACAAAGAAAATAAAAGACATAGTTTTAACCATTCAAGAAGGGCCGGCCCCCGCTGGCACCACAAAAAGCTGGGAGTTGACGATGGAAGTACCGCCGATACCGCCATCCGATCTCGTCAATTGTAACATTATCGATTTGGATTACGACTTCAAGGTAAGACCGATTGAATTACTATAATAACAACTGGTCGGTGCAATTATGCATTATCTTTCAGCGTCGATGTAAGTTATAACCACAGGCAATAGAAAAACTTCCTTTATGCACTGTGTGACCTAAACCCGCACTTAAGTCACGCTTTTGACTAGTCTATTATTACACAGAAAAGCGTGAAAATAGGTATTTAGTAGATTTGTGGCCCACTGCACGCGTAATTCGGCGGCGAAGTATGCCCGCATGCCAAGTGTTAAGTGCGGGTGTTTATGTCACACGAGCTATAAAAAAATAGTATACCATACGTGTTTAAGAAGTCTGCGTACGGCGGTTAGCACCTACGCGGTGGACTACTTTTATACTATAATAGGTACTTAAGTCACACGTATCGTAATGCACTATTATTGGCGCCGATTCCATTGTCCACAAACTAAACTAAATTTTTAATCACGTCTAATCTTGTCTATGGAGTATCTTAATTTGACAGGACTAAACTTGTATTAATCTTCTGTCTTTTTCTTAATGAAATAGAAAGAAAAAGATGCACTGAACTTAAATTTAGTTTAGTTTGTGAAAAAGGGAATCTGCGCCAAAATGAACTCTGCATTCTAACAGATGCATGTCTGTCATTACATGACTTGTGTACTAGTAAAATAAAAATGCAGACTAGTTAATTATATGGTTCAAGGATGTAATTTGTGTTGTAGTTTCCAAGGTAACTTCGTTATGTAATACAGATCAGGTTATCTTGCGGTGTTTTTTGTGAATGATCTCATGATGATGTCATACTTGAACCCAAACAAAAATTCACACGGAGCATATACCTACATACATAAAACAGACTTATAGTTATTGGTAGAATTAGATATGGTTATGAAAACCTGCAACAGAAATAATGGATCCATTTTATTCTATTTTCAATATCTGGCTCTAAAATGTTCTGTTTCTATTTCTTTTAATAATTCACTGTACATGTATAGACGGACTACTTTACCAATTTGGAATAACTATCAATTAGTATTGGCTGGCACACTTTCACTAGCTAGTCTTTTATTATTCTGCACAGTATCGTATCAAGCGCGTTTCAGGGGACCTAATCTCTTAAGTCCGTCAAGACACGGGCCCGCCCGAAAGAATATACAATACTTCGAAACTAACCCTACTCCCTATTTATCAACTTTTTAGGAAGGGTAAAAACACATCGGGAGTAAGGACAACTGCCAAATCGTGTTGTCATTCTTCGTCGTGTGTTCTTCTTCTTCATCGTGTTGTCGTTCTTAGGTTGGGCCCCGAACTAGTCTTTATGTCCGTAGGTTATACGGAGAAGGAAACGCCCGTATAACCCTAACCCTAGTTGCCTGAAATAAAGGAATAAATAACAACGACCGAAACTACGGATTTTGTGCTTTGAGAGTCTACTCTCAACTAACTTGACAGTTACTTGTTAGGCAATGTGTAAAGAACAATAAGTTATTAGTGTTTTTCCGTTTGTAATATTGCATAATGAACAAACTCAACCCAAAGCATTTATTTCAAACTAGCAGCGCGCGGTGTTACCCGCATAACTGTCGATTTCGTGTGAATATCGTAATAAAAAGTATCCTATGTGGTATTCTGATATATAAGCTATATTGCTGTAAAGTTACATCAAAATCTATTCTGTAGTTTTTGCGTGAAAGAATAACAAACATCAATCCATTCATCCTCACAAACTTTCGCGTTTATAATATTAATATGATAAATCAATTGCAGGCACTTTTGAATTGTCAGTCAGAAAAATGAATTTAGCTGCAAAGCGTAGTAGGTTCCTATAGAGAGGAACGGATAAGAAACTAGCCTAACCTATTTAATAAAATAATGTGTCATTAAAACTGGTCGCTTTCTTTATCCCACAGGTGGAATGTGTCGTATCAGGCATGCATATGAACATGAGCGGCAAGAAGTACATTGCCATTGGCACAGTACCATTGGTGGGTATGGTCGGGCAAGTGGCGCCATCTGCACCGATGCCGGAAAATATAGGAATCGGGGAATCCGGACCGTACTCTCCTAGCCAGCCGGCTGTACTGCCTGTTAGTCCGGGACAACCCATGGTAAGTAGATAATGCGTGTTTTGAATCTTTAATATATACAACGTGTAACGTTAAATGCGCAAAACCTGAAAATAGTTTGATCAGAATAACGAGCAGAATTAATTGAACCACTTTTTAATATAGGTCACATTTTTCAAAAAATCTTCATTAAAAACGTTGCTGTGTCTATTTATTAATAGGTCAAGCAAGCCAATGTCAGCGCGGCGCAGCGGCCCGGTGACGACTCCTCCCTCGATAAAGCCTCGTCGCAGACGCAAGAAACGATCAGAATGGCCAGCAAAACTAAAACAGCACATAAAACCTTTAAAAAAAAATTTAATGAATTATTTTCTCTCTGAAATAGGTCAAATGAATTAAAAATCAGTTGGGGTGTCTGAGGTTTTGCGCATTTGACGTTACACGTTGTATACTAGAAATGAGTGCACTACTAAATTCTGGCGACTTTTAGTTCACCGCGCCCATGATAACAGTCCTTGGGATCAATGCTAATGTCGCCGATGCCCTTAGTTTAGTTTGTGTACAACACAAACTAAACTAAGTTCAGTGCGTCTTTTTCTTTCTATTTCATTAAGAAAAGGAAAGAAGATAGATATTAGTTTAGTCCTGTCAAATTAAGATACACCATAGACAAGTTTAGACGTGATTATAAAAATTGGCTAATAAAAATACGTCAATTTACGCTGACTAATTTGACACGTCTAAACTAATATCTATCTTCTGTCCTTTTCTTAGTGAAATAGAAAGAAAAAGACGCACTGAACTTAAACTTAGTTTAGTTTGTGAACAAGGGAATCGGCGCCATTAGCTAACTATTAGTGAAAATATATTATTATATATATTAGGAAATGAGTGGACTTCTAACAGTCCACTCATGTCTAGTATCTACTATTAACCTTTTGACCGCTTGTGTCGCTAATATGCGACACATATTTCCGTGCCCCTACCGCTCGTGTCGTATTTCTGTGACAGAAAACATGCATGACTTTTGTCATGCATGTTCTCTTGAACCTCTATGCGACACATATTTCCGTGCCCCCGCTACTCGTGTCGTATTTCTGCGACAGAGAACATGCATGACAAAAGGCATGCATGCGACAAAGGCAAAGGCATTTGTCATGCATGTTCTCTGTCGCATGCATGCCTTTTTTCATGCATGTTCTCTGTCGCATGCATGCCTTTTGTCATGCATGTTCTCTGTCGCAGAAATACGACACGAGTAGCGGGGGCACGGAAATATGTGTCGCATAGAGGTTCAAGAAACGTATTTGTTCTTGTGATTCAATTCTTGTGACCGCACACTGCAGAAAGCTTGTAAAAGTACTTGAAAAGAATATACATAAACAGCTTTAGAAATTTTTTTTTTACAATACTAAGGGTCCTGTAAATGTGCAGAAGCAGGCGCTATTAAATTGAGGTTCTATCAATAAGACTTGTATTGATTTAGGTAATTAGCTAAAGCGAACTTTTGACGTTTTTCAGGTGCCTTCAGCCCCGGGCGGTGAAGCATCTCCAGGAGGTTGGGTGATGCCGGGAGCGGCACCCGTGCAGCCATACCAGACATTATACCCAACTTTGAGTGAGTTGAACAATAACAGTTTTTTTACTAGATTCAGTAAAAATTTCAAATGACTGAACATGCTAGTGACCTAAACAATGAAGGTTAATTTCATTAGCCATATTGTTGATATTATTATTCTTGTCTCAGTGGTGTGTGATAGCTTTCAGTGCCGATTACTTTATAATCTTCCAACTTTCGCTAATATTATGTTCAGTCGATTTTTGCTAGACTAAGACGAATCCCATTTTTTTTTTCTGTTTGGTGCCAGCAAAACCTAACCTATGTAGACCTAGCTCAAAATTTGACCTTGTCCTTTCAATTTTCAGCTACGCCAGTTTACAAAGAATCTCCATACTCAGCGCGCACGATTCAAGACAGAGGCGAGTCCAACCACATGATGATCCGAGGCCCGAACTTTGCTCCATTTTATCCTACTTACGCTGCCGTCCAGCCTCCTCCATTACCTCAGTAGATCTGTGTACGTCATAACGAACAGAGCTTAGCATTTTGTAAACGTATTTAAGCCATATTTACAAAAAAATATATATTCTCTAGATTAGGCCTATCGCCTTTTGGCAATGTCGCATTAGTTAGGTTGTGATACTAACATTGATACTATTTGAATATATACTATTACTAATGTGCTGTATTTGTTAAGCTATAAATGGGCACAGCTCTACAATTGTATCTCACGAAATACATGTCTTGAAATCTCAATAGAAACCTCGAAGAAATTCAATTAAGTTGGGCATAATAGAACACTAGTTTCACGGTCTAATATCAGTCAATTTGCCATGGCAGGCTCCATAGATCTACAGTACCTATCATAGTTATTTTACCTCTGACAGCAGCAACCCAACTGCAACCTTATAGTTACGGGAATAAAGATCATTGTGATCCATACGTCATGTTCGTGAACGGGCGTCGTCAGTAGGGACTGGTCATCTCTTAGCCTCTACGGCTTATTTTATTTTAATTTAAGTGGGTATTTTCATTTATAAATTGTTTTTCGTTTTTATTTTTTTTAGTACGGACGCTTTTAACGTGCACGTCTTTATACGTCGTTCTCACATGTATAATTTCAACATGAATGATGTAACCAATATTTTGTAATCATTGTATGATTTAAAAGTGTCCGTGGAGTTTCTTGCCCATTCTTCCCCACAGGTACCTACTACGCTTTGAAATGGGCAACTAGCTTCATCTTTCTGACTGACCGACCCCTTGACAATTCAAAAGTGCCTGTAATTGGTTTATTTGAAATAAATGCTTTGAGTTTGAGCAAAACTACGGCAACCTTATTTCAACGGAAAGAAAGATCACTTTTCTTTTGACAGTGATTCCAAATCAGGTAAAATAACGGTGATAGGTCTATGGTGGGTTACACTTTGTATTCAACATGACATGTTGCTAAGCTAGGCACGTTTATTCCGAGAGCTATTGCTTTATAACCAAGTCTTCAATGCTCGATATTATTAATTGGTAGTTAGAAAAAGTAAGTAGAATTCACAGTGATTTATATGTTATCCTAAGAGATTTATAAATTGGAATGTTTTTTGAACTGAAATAACAAAGAAAATAAAAGGTTGAAATTGTATTTGGTGTCTTCGCACAATTTAAACATTTTTGTTTTGATTCTGTATAAATATTACAAAGAATTACCTTATTGGGTAAAATGTCTTAAATAGAAGTAACTAGAATGATTGATTTTTTAATACAATGGAAAGGTTTTATAATAAATAGTATCTTCCTTGTGATCAATATCTAGTTAGAGCTTCTCTGTAGAATGATGTTGTGTAGATGGTAATCACACTAATATTATAAAGGCGAAAGTTTGGGTGTTTGTTACTTCTTCACGCTCAACCGGCTGAGCGGATTTGGATGAAATTTGGTACACAGATAGTTTATAACTGAGATTAACACATAGGATACTTTTTATCCACGGGATCGACACTTATGCGGGTGAAACCGCGGGGAGCAGTTGGTTTTATTTATAAACCGGCCTATAGGAAAAGCTTTAAAAGACCATGCCAACACTACTGGACAATATTTTGCGTACCGAACCACTGTGCCACTACCATTGTAATGTAATATGTATTGTTTTTTAATCTCGTTTTATTTTCAAAGTTTATTTATGTAAATATTAAGCTACATAAATAATATATAAAATGCTATATTTATCTGTTGTTTAATTCATCTTTTGTATGGAATAATAAAACAGATTGAAGCTGTTTATAATAATTTTGGATACTGAATGATTTTATGTTTTTTACAAATAAAACTGCATTATACTTATGACATTCTTTATTGATTTTCCTTCACAAACAAAAAAAAGTGTAAAAACCATCTAAGACAGTTCATTATTAACTAAATGGAAATACATAGAGTAATTTAGTCAAAGAAACCTTTTCGCACTATTTACTTACAGCTTAAAATTCTTTAAAACCATCTTGAAGCCAACATTGAAATAGGATTGGCATCCCATTGATAACATTTACTAGAAATATGTATAAATAAGAAGTTTCAAAAGGTACCTCGAGGAATGTTTGGAGCATGTGTTCACAGAAAACAAAAGAATTTCGACGACAGTGTTTCATTGCATTTTGAAAGGAAGAAAGCATAATAATATAGCGCTAATTTTACAATTTTTACATAATGTAACAGCAAATTAAGGTTATATATTTATAAAGTATATTCTGATCGCCATGTTATAGATATCAATCATTAGTAGTCCATAAAAATATTTCATTTCTTATATTGCTATGTCAATATGCTATGAAAAGATTTTGGATGAGAAGGAAAAACAATATAGCCTGGTTAACATTGATATTGTTTGTCTAACATGTAGATCTGACACTCTGTTTGATATCGTCAATGATAATGAAGTTAAATATTGAACATTGTGAATTTCCCTATGGCGAAAACAATCCTTTACTAGAATTACTGCATTTGTCGCCTAATAAATTATATTCTGATTTAGGCCCTTTGTACACACACGTTTTTCTTTCAGTGTAAAACTACGGTTTATTCGCCGTGTGTAGGCACGGTCGGCAGTGTTGTATGGATCACTATGGAAGCTTGTTGACGGACACGTTTTTTCTACGACGCGGTTTATACGTCGTACCGTAAAAAAACCGTGACATGTACAAAGGGCCTAACTGGCTTAACATTTCGTTTTTTTATTACAATGTTAAATAAAAATGAGTTTAAATTTCTACGAAGCGAACTGGTGTGGTATTCGTTCGCGTACCCAAATTTTTGGTAAGTCGCGATTTGCTAATACACCTAGAAACGAGAAAACAAGTTTTGTCATTAC